>JAOEHX010046896.1:0-53770 GCA_025448015.1 Bolborhynchus lineola
GTGAGTCCGCCCGCGGCAAGGGCCGCGCACGCCCTGCGGGCACTGGGCGCGGAGCCCTGAGCCCCCACATCCCCCGTCTGCCCGCCCAGCCCGAGCCCCGGGTCCCCCGAGAGCCGTGGGGCGAGCTGCGTGCCACGGCGGGCGGAGACGGCGGGCGGGGATGCGCTGTTCCTGGTGAGGAAGGTGAGACGGGGCAGGGGACCGAGAGAAGGGCCGGACGGCTGCTCCCGGCTGCGGTGTGCGCGCTCCGTGGGGCCGGGGAGGCAGTTCCGAGGGTTTGCTTAAAAGCAGAGCGAAAAGGAGGAATGGTCGCTTGTGGCGTGTGAGGAAAACCCTTGTAGGCGAGCAGTGTGCTCCTTGAGTGTCATCGGGTCTGCTGACAGCCCGGGTGCTGGCGTGAGATGCTCACTTCTTCGTTGCTTCTAGTGCTGTCAGGATGCCAGCTGGCAGCCAGGCAAGGGAGCCATCGAACACCCAGGGTGTAGAGCTGGAGCGCTTCTCTTGGGATCCCCTGCAGCTAGGCTCGTTCCTGCAGGGACCTTGCCACACTTGCTTTCCCGAAGAGGAGGAAACGGACTGTGGTTTTGGAGGAAGAGCTGCCTTCCCTCTAGTGCTCCATTGCACTGCAGCATCTGAGCACCTCGCAGCCGTGTGTCACTGCTGGAGCTCAGGCAGCTGCCGCTGAGCACAGGGTGCAGAGCTGGGAGTCCAGCAACACGCGTGCGCTGGGGAAGGTGCAGCTCTGCACTTGGAAAGGTCGCTGTTGTGGCAGTCGGTTGTTAGATGGCTTCTAGAGGAAAGCTGTCTCCGTTGAGGGTAAGCACACTGGCAGATGGAAACCATGCTGCAGGGACAGAGTTGTCTGTTTTCTTCACTTTGTCTGACTTGCACTCTGACAGTTGTTATGAGCTTCTAAAGCTCTAAGCAGTTTTCATGAACAATCATTCTTTGACCCTATTCTGATGCCCTTCTGCAAAGCAGGGTTTTTGATAGCACGCTAACAGAGAGAGATACGTTCTTTTAAGGTAGAAGATCCATAAGGACTTACAAGGGTCTTCATGTCTTTCCTCTTCTTTTGTGTCAGAAGCTGCTGCCACCAGCTATCTGGTTGTGGCAGCATTGTACTTCTGTCTCTTTCTCCTTTCAAGCTGCTTGAAAGAGCTCTGCTTTGGTTTAATGAACGTTTATTCTTAAAACATGATGCGTAAAGAAATGGCTCTGCAGTAGCAAATCCCTTGTCTTGGTCAACTGTGGTCTTGTGTTGGTTTTAATATTGTACTGGAACCTGTATTGCAGTGCAAAAATTACACATTGTGAATGAGCTTATATTTATTATTGCTGACCTGTGTCTGTTGTGTATTGTGGATTAATGACATTTATGTCTTACTTTTGTCTCGTCTTCAGTGGTGTTTAGGTTCCAATCTCTTGGCTGTGTTGTTTCATCCGTGGGTTTTTTGTTGCCTTCCTTTTATTAAAAGCTTAATTTCAATGTGTTTCAACTTGCTGCTGCTCATTTTTTAACCTTCTGCAATTTCTTGTGAAGCGTGGCTTTGCTCCTAAGAAGGGGATTTTCCACACTGTATGGAGTTATCAGACTTTCCAGATGAAGACCTCGTTCCTCTAATAGCTGGGATAAGTCACGTGAAGTCATTGCTCGTATTGTCTTCTGTACTTTTTTTCTGCTGAAGGTGGCATAACATGAGGAGTTTTATTTATAGCTGTGGGTGGCGAGTTATAGGGGTTTGTAGTAGTTCAGATCACTGATGCTGCCGGCTTGTTCTATATCTGCATAGCTCTGAAAATAATTGGTCTCATTTCCAAATGCATGAGGATGCATTTTTGTGCATCCTCTGTCAAAACAACTGTGGGAGTGGGCATGGTTGTTTAGCAGCCTTGTAGATGCCAAGGAACAAGTACAGATTTCTCCTTTTCTTTGAGGAGCAGCATATGGGGGATCTGAAGGTTGACCCGTGGCTGATAGGTCAGTACTGAGATCTTGTTTCTGATCGTTCTTCTAAAAACTACACTGATTTGGAGAGGGGAGGTGTCTGTGAAAAACTTTGTCTTAAAGCTAGTTTACATCCACACTTCGGTGTATGATGTTATCTACTCACACAACTACTACAGAACAAGCAAGTGACTCAGGGCAGCACAGTGGTATCTGGATTAACAGTGGTGACTGGGGTGCAAGGAGCTTGGGTTGGGATACCAGAGAGTCCCTGTATGAGGTCAGAGGGTGAGCAGCAATCTCTAATTAAGCATCTTCCTTTGTGCTTCACTGAGCAGACCAAGTTCTCTGCATGTAACTCATCATGCACTTTCTTCCTAGGAGAGTTGAGTCTGATAAAATACTTTGGGTTTGCTTATTGCAATGGCTGCTGACACTTATCTGTGGTGGCTTATTGCATGTAACAGAATTGCTTGAAGACAAAGGGCGGGAGTGCACATAAACAATGTGAAAAACACAACTGAAACAGGCTAAGATATTGAGGAGGCTCAAAAGCTACTTCATCCTGTCTCTGATAAAGACAGAAGCAGATCTAAAATGCTTGACCCTGGGTCACTTCAACCATCAGGCTCTAGGCTGTGCAGGAGATGTGTGCTTGGTTTTTGTACCATCCATAATGGCTTGTGAAGAGAGCTTTTCAGAATAACAGAGGCATAGAAAATTGATGGTTAATAGTGTTCCAGTCCATTTTTCTGTGAGACAAGAGCCTTCCTCACAATGCACACTCTTTCCCTTACTGCTCTGTTGAGCCTAGCTCAAGTCAACCAGCATTTTGGCCGCCATTAAGAAGCTGCTCCACTGCTCAGGATGCAGTATATAGCGGAGAACATAGTCGTGTTACTGAGAGGAGTGCCTGTGTTTTTTCTCTTGGACTGTCTGTAATTACATGTCCTGGGGCAGCTGGCAGAACAGAAGTGTCTCTGATGGCTTATTCTGCTGTGGTAGGAGTTATGCCAGGGAAGGTAAGTTGTTTCAGGCGTAAGCTGAACCCTGCTCTAGAAGAGTGTGCCCTGCATGGCTCTGACAGCAAATCTGTTCCAGTACCAAATGACTTTATGTTTCCCCACATCCTGTAACTGAAATACCATTGCACCCAACCTCTATTGTATGACAGTCCCTGAACTGTTCATGCGCTGTCGAAAATGCTTCACATTGCAGCGCATTTGAGTAGACAGTATACAAACCGTATCATTTTGGTATCTAAAAGCTCCCCTGGTATGTTAACTATTCCGATTTTGTTTGACTGCCCCATGTTATTTCCTCTTACCCTAACAAGAATGCATCTTTGACCTCAGCAATACATCATTCTGAATTGTTTGACCTCACTTTAGTTTTCAGGGTTAATTTGATGGCACTGATTGCAGTTCATGAGTTAAGTAGGCTCTTGTTTTCAGTATGAAAACCCCTATAATGTATCTATGTTTGATGTGAAGTTGAGCTGTGGTCACATTTAATTGGAAGGACCAATTGGTAGCTAGTTTGGTTCATGCAGAACATCCTCAGGAGAGGAGAGTTAGGAATGTAGGTGTGTGCTGGATTCTGCAGGCAGTGATTGAGTTCTCATGCTTCTCAGTTTTGGTCTCGCTCATTAAAACTTTACCAGTTAATAGCACTAACGTGAGACTTCTGCTTTTACAGGCTATGAGGGGAAAAATTGCAGTTCACAAACTGTTTCCTAGCTGCTTCTAGATGATGCTGCTGAATGCCATCTTGTGGGAATTGGGCACTTAGAGTGAGTGCAGTAGGTGAAGTTGGGAGTGAAAGCTGTAGCATGATGTGCCACGTTTCTTACAGGGGAAAAAGTAATCTGAAGTTATTAGAAGTAATGGTATCTTAAATTATGCAGTCTCTTACGTGTGTTTCTTTAACTCCCTTGAGTCGAAATGTGTGGTTTTATACCAATTCGTGTCAATGGTGCAGTGCCACCAAGTGACGTAAGCCTCTGTTACCTGCATTTCGTTAATAGTTATAGCTTCAGTTTCTGTTGTGTTTGCATGCCGACACAGATGGTGGTCAGTGAACTGCCTGTAGCACAAGGAGGGTCGTTAGTGGTTTAAGTACTGGGTTTAGTACTGGTTTTCTGGGTTATTCAACTGAGCTGCCCTCAGTGGATCCCTCTTTTGCAGGCATTTAAACAAAGAAGGCACTGTTAAGGAGTTGCTTTCTGGGCTGTGAGCACATGCTGCTGGGTTCTGTTGAGCTAAAAGAGGTCTTCTGATCTTCTGTAAGAAAGCTGAGACGTTCTCTGGCCCTGTTGGGTTGGACACACCAGTGGCATAGGGAGGGATCTATAGTTGCCATACTACTGCTGTGCACATCCTTCGGATTTCTCAGTGTGTTCCCCAGAGCTCTTTGATGTTCTTCAGCTTCCTGGCAGCTGTATTAGATGTGTGGGTAATACTTAAATGGGACATTCATGGATGCTTGAATAAATTTGGCGCTTCTACTTGTCTGGACTCACTAATGCTGGTTTTGGCATGTCTGACTCTGCAAATGGCTTCAGGTCCTCTGGTTCAGTTTAACAGCAGCAATTCCAAATCTTTGAAATGATTATATACTGTGGTTCATGCTGAAGAATTCAATTGAAAAATAGCTAATATACAACTGCGCTCTCTTGACCGGCTCCAAATGTTTTGCTGAGAGTTTGCTTCTAATCTGCATTATCTACAAGTTACTGAATGCCTGTCTCTTACTTTTTCTCATCTAGCTGTTTTCCTCTCTTATTTAGCATGTTTGTTGTTCTTCCCTTGGGTTGCTGCTCTTTGTAAATGTAGACTTTTGGCTTCTCTTTATAGTTAAGGCTTGAGATGACTTCTCTGTTCTGTGAAAATGCAGATATGTGGTGTACAGCATGGGAAACATTTTTATTCCCTTTAACCCTCTTCAGAAGCAAGTTCAAATACTGATGATGTTAGCTGGCTTAGGTAGCAGTCTGGTATAGCAAATAGCTACGGGTTTTGGCAGACAGCTGTAGGTATGCAGGTTGTGCAAGGTAAATTATGCCGTAGGGACCCCCTTGAGAAACATACTTTGCTCAGAAGCCTGTCAGAATTTCAGTGTAGTACCCTTATCAATGGACTGGCTTTTAAGCATACTGCTCCAGGATATGAAGTGTGATTTCAAAGTGCATATTGTTCATTGAGGCTAAGGGGAGTGCTTGCTACCTAATAAGCAAGTGCTGAGTTAAACATGAAGCGTGAAGAATTGAGGAAAAGCCAGAGAGCAGGAGGCCTGAGACCCAGGGAGAGATTTGGACATGAAGATTTGCATCTCTTAAGAGCCACAGACTTGTCGGGGTGGGAAGGGACCTCTGGGGACTGTAGAATGTAGCCCCCTGTGTTCAAAGCCAGCTTTTCAGGACTGTGTCTGTTTGGCATTTGAATATCTTCAAGGGTGGAGACTTCAGAATCTTTCTGGGCGGTGTGTTCCAGTGTTTGAGCACTCTCACAGTAAAAAAAACAAACCAACCATTCACTCTTATGCTTAAGTGGAATTGTCCATCACTGAATCACATAAGGGTTCAGGTTAGAAGAGACCTTAAAGCTCATTTAGTTCCAACCCCCTCCCACAGGCAGGAACACCTTCCACTAGAGCAGATTGCTCCAAGTCCCGTCCAGCCTGACCTTGAACACTGCCAGGGATAAGGCATATTTCAGTTTGTGTCTGTTGCTCTTATCCTTTCACTGGATACCACTGAGCTGAGTCTGGTTCAGTCTTTACATCCCCCCTTCTCCACCCCACCAGGTATTTTTGGAAATAGGTATTTTTGTGGAGAAAGGCTTGTGGGTTTTTGAAGCTGGAAGCTATATTTGCTGTTAAGTTGTGTGACACTGGGGGAAGAGTGAATGCTTGAGATTCTGGAAGAGTGAAGTGGACCTCTAAGAATGGGTAATAAGTAATTAAATGTTTACCTTCCTAATTCTTTGATTCTGGCTTCCTAACAAATGGTGCGGATGTAGTGGTTCATTGTGATGTTTTAACTAAGACCAGCAATGTACTGAACTTAGTCTGTCAAAAACACAGCTTCTTGCTGTAAACACCTTCTCTGTGGGTGGCTTCTGATTATCAGAAGTATTATTCACTTTGGGTTTCTCAATAAGCCATAGTAGAGGTATTGTGTGTGTGTGGTTGGGTGTGTGTGTGTATACACACACAGCATATATATATGTATATATTTTATATATCTTCTTTCATACTGAGATTTTCTGCTTTTCCTCATAATAACTCTGTTCACAACCATCAAGTGAACAATTTTGCAATATGCAAATGTCAGCCCTAAAATTCAGGTGTGAGTTGGATTGTTCAGTTTGGGGCTGTAAACAGCTTGTTCCAAAGGAGAGCTGGAAACGAGTGGCGGCTCTGCCTGCAGTTCCTGACTCCTTGGGGAGCAGTTAGTTGTACAGTCATGTGAAATGGCTGTTGCTTACCTCTGGTAATAGCTCCCTCATTTTAACCCTTCCAAAAGCAGATTATGCTTATTTGTTTTCTTGCTCAAGAAAAAGGTCTTTTCTTAATGAGCAGTGTAATTATGTGTAGCGGTGCTTTTTCCTGTGATGTGTTTTGACACTTTAAATGTGCTGAGATAAGTCCTAGCTGACTAATTTGTGTATAATTTTAGATCAATGCAAGTCTCTTCTTACCAGTAAGTGCGTGGCAGGCTCTGACCAGGACTGCTTCAGAAGGTGTTGGAGTGGGGCCATTGGAATTCTGGTTTTGTTCAGGTGTACGCTGCCTGTGTCTTATGGCTGGAGCTCTGTATACGCATTGATGCTGACGGAGTCACCTCTAAGACTTTTCATTTATTCCAGCTGCCTTGGCAAAGTGCAGCAATCCAATTCCCTCAAGGAAAACTCTCCCTTAATTCTAATTTTTCCTCTCTGCAGTTTTCTTTGCCTGAAGCTTTGCTTTTTCCACTCCCGTTGAGGCAAAGAACACAAAAGGAGAGCAATCTATAAAGTTAACATCACCTCTTTCTTTGTGGAAAACCCTTCCTAGTCACTCTGCAGCAGACTTGGCAGAGACGTTTGATTTCAGTTAAGGTTTTTAAGTATTTCAGAGCTAGAGATCCATGTGGTATTATGTTCAACTAATTATCATAAATATTTATGTGATAACTTGCTAGCTAAGAGTAACTGGATGATATGATGTAAAATACATCACAGTTCAGTTTCAGCAGCTGAAGTAGGTATGTTTCTTCCAGACAGGTCTATACTTCCATTGAATTTGTCTAACCTTTTGTGACTTGACTTTTACTTATCTTTTTATGGGAGGAAATAATGGTAGTGGTTATACAAAATGTTTTTGCTGTCCCATGCTTAATCAGTTAATCACAACAGTGAAATTGTCTTTTGTTTTTTTTCCTACAGAGAAAGATGGCAAAGCTTTTCATCCAACATATGAAGAGAAACTCAAACTTGTGGCACTGCACAAGCAGGTTCTGCTGGGACCTTGCAACCCTGACACGTGCCCTGAAGTTGGATTCTTTGATGTTCTGGGGAATGATAGAAGGTAAAAGGACTGGTGCTCTTCTTGGTCTTAACTCTGCTTTTCCTGTCTGAAGATAACATCCAGTTTCCACAGTAAGAAGACAAGTATGTGGGTTGCCTTGATATGTGTGTATGGTAGTTAAAAGTGGAAGTGACCTCTTCAAATGCATCTTAGAAATCTGAGTCACGGTTCAGTAAAGGTGCTAACAGAAGATTATTGGTGGTTTTGAACCACATTAGGAAAAGCTGCTGTGCTGACAGTCCAGTTTCTCATAGCAGTTTTAGACTTCGTGGCTATGCATTAATGTGCAGGCCCATTTTTCATCCTAACCCTACACTAGAGTTACAGCACCAAGCCTGTTGCCAGTGGTAGCAGCCTTCACCAAAGATAACTTCTGATTTCAGATACCTGATGCATTCAAACTCTGAGTAAACTTTTGTGAGATCTGGGCAATCCCAGTGTCTCTCTTGCATTGCTTGTAGTTCAGGCTGCACTTACAGTGTTCACTGTTGCTATTTCTAGTGTGAAAGTAATGTGCAACACAGGACTGGCTTCTTGGACCTGGACCCAGTGGACTGCTTTTGCCCAGATAGATGTAGCTTTCCATTAGAAAGAGCCAGGCTGTTGCATCAAACTAACTGAAGCACTATAATCAGCAATTGTTACCATGTTTGTTCATCCAGTGAAATGTATGCATTCTTTTCTTCAAAGTAGAGTGGAGGAAGGGTAAGAAGTATTTCAGGTTTATTTGTTAGCTGGGAAGCTTTTGGATGTAGTTCAGAATTCTAAGTAGGGTTGATGACATGTGAGATTTCGTATAAGCACTGAGTTATGCCTGTCTGAAGGAGTGCAGGCAGAGGAGAGCACTTTGGGGAGAAAAGCTGTTAGTGCTGTATGATAAACTTTGGTCCCTGGTCTCACAACTTTTTTTGCTTTGCTGGGTTCTCAGAGTTCATTACTGACTTCAAAAGAGTTGAGCCTTCTGTTATTTCAGCTGATTTCTCTCTCTCAGGAAGGAATGGGCTGCCCTTGGAAACATGTCAAAGCAAAAAGCTATGACAGAATTTGTTAAGCTCCTGCATAGGTGCTGTCACTTGTTTTCAACGTATGTCACTTCCCACAAGATAGAGAAAGAAGAACAAGAAAAGAAAAGGTAATGTTTGAGTCCTTTGATGTTGGAGAATATTGAGTGTATAACTCATGACCTGTGGACAGTATCACAGCTAGCTTGGGCTGAATTTGTCTGGGGAAGAGAAGTGCTTGAGGTTGAGGTGGCTCTGCTACCACTTGATCTCTTTTAAGCCTTTTTATTTTGCCAGTAGTGAAGGATTGCCTCTGAGGTGAAGACTCCTAGAATATAAAGAGTTGGTTTAATTTTGCTGGTACTGTCATCTGCTTAAGAGATAACACACTTCACAATATCTGCACCGATATGTCTGTGGGCTAGCCGTATACAGAACATGAAACTGTCAGGTGCTTTAAACTCCTCTTCTAGCATGGGTTTGCAGCTTGACAAAGGCTGTCTTCTACTGTCATTTATATACCATGTGATTATTAAAATACAGCTTCCATGTGTTTATTGAACAGATGTTAAAGCTTGGGAGATGTGTTTAAGCTTTCCAGGCAATTTTCTTCTACTGTTCTCTGCTAGAGAGAGTATAGTAACAGGCTTGAATACTAAATTATAATACAGAGTTTACAGTTGTCATACTGCACTCTGCAGTACAGCTAAACAGTGATATGTTTTCTTCTTCTGTCCAACAAAACACTTCTCTAGGCCAGTTTCAGTGGGAGGAGATGATACCAGGTGAAAAACCTTATTGGGTAGGCAAAGGCAGGTTACAGCATGTTGAAAATAACTCATCCTAGGATTGTAGGAATGCTGAAATAGCTTATTGAGTGGATGTTGCAGAAGAGAAGAGGAAGAACGAAGGCGGCGCGAAGAGGAAGAGCGTGAGCGTTTACAAAAGGAAGAAGAAAAACGTAGGCGAGATGAAGAGGAAAGACTGAGAAGGGAAGAAGAGGAGAGGAGGAGAATAGAGGAGGAACGACTTCGCATGGAACAACAGAAGTGAGTAGCTGAAACAAGCATCACATCAAAGAAAATAGCTGACTTGCACTTGAGACAACTGTATTAGCTGTTCAAATGGTTACGCTAGGATTGAATAGCTGAAGTTCAGAGCACTTCAGTCTGGCAGTGACATTTTCATCCTTAGCTAAGAGGGACACAGTATGTAGAGAATAATTATCCTTACACGTTATTGTATGCAGCCCTCTCGGATCAAAGTGCCAGAGAAGCTTTGTCTAAAGAGAAGCTCTGGAGGTTTTTGGATTCAAGGGCTGCGCCTCATGAAAACTTGTTGCTCTGCTTCTTAAATGATTAATGCTGCACTCCGCTGAGCAGAGTTAAATGTCCAGCTGGAAGCATTGCTTGAACTGTGACTTGGAAGTTTCTATCCTTTCACAGGAGGTGGAGCCTTGAAAAAGGGTAACTGCACTTCAGTGGGGTGTTTTGAACGCATGGCTGGAATTTTCTGATGTGGTACCCTAACACTACCTCTTTAGACTTACTGCTTTTCTAGGAGATGTGAAGTGTCTGCAAGTCTCATGTGTACACTGGCGATCACTGGATCTTACCACCTTTCTAAAAGGAATGCAGCATTCATGGTCAAATGCACTAAACCTCTGTTTGTAGCCAGAATTCAATTGTTTCCTTAGAGTATATAGCTCTAGTTCTGTTTCGTTGTTCCCATCACATAGATGTGCTGAAAACGTGGATCTAGCTTTGCACACATGAAAATATTACATCTTCAAAGCAGCTTCAGTAACCAGCCGTTTTCCACAATAAAAATGCCTTTTCGGGAGGTGTCTGAGGTAGATCCTGTGTTTGCTGTGTTTGAGAAGGGAGCATGTAATTAGTCCAAAAGTTTTGCTGTTTGTTTAACATGGTGAGAGCCAGAGGAGTGTCAAATACAGACATAAATGAACTGAGAATACAACAGAAACTGTTCCAGAGTGCTAGATAACAAGAACTAATGTATGCCTTGAAGTTAAGAGAGTTTTATTTTAAACATGAGTAGCAGATGTGTATTAAGTGATTGAAGCAGGCTACAGAGGAAAAGAGTTTAGATAGAAAAGGAACATGGGATGTATATACAGGCCAAGTGTATCTAAACTGGTCATAGTTTGGGGAAGAGTAATTAAGTCTTGCCCTTTGGTATACTAAACCAGTCTAATCCTGGAGTTTTTAAAGGGTGATTTTTGGGGAAGGAAGAAGAGTGGGGAGGAAAGAATTATACCTGCATTTGTGTCATGCTGCTTCCTTCTTCTGTAGCATTGATAGTTTGTCACTGATGGATATAAGATGCAAGACAAACCCTGGAGCAAGCTAGTAATTTTACTATAGAGTTTTTGTTAGCCCTTTGGAAGGAGGAGAAAAACTGAGCCTGTGCACGAGTAACTCCTGTGTTCCTCCTGAAGTTTCAGCAGTTTTGTTCATTAGAGGCGCTGATGCCCTGTTTGGCAGAACCTCTTTTTGTTCCTAAGTTAGGGCCACAGTCAGTCATGCTTTTCATATTTGTTTGCATAATGTCCTGGGAAATTAAGATAGTAATGTGGTATGTTCTTAGATGGACCAAAAAGCATTGTCGTGCTGTCCACACCAGGTATGTCCTTACCAATATCTGCAGAAGGGCTGCTGGAAGGTTGGTTTCTGCGTGTTTTCTTGAAGGACTAAATGTGGGGCTTTTTTCTCTTGCTTGTTTGAGGAATTTAGTCATGCATTTTTTGTAGCACCACTTCTTGATCAGACTACAGATTGAGAATTATGTAAGAGCTTTTGTTTCTTCAAGCATTGGGTAGAAACTGTTGCTCCCTTCTTTGTATTCTCCGCATATTTTTTGGCCAAGTTCACATCTGTCTTGCATATGAGCTCTGCTCTATTACGTGGATTTGTCTGAATTGGCTTTTGCAGGAATTGAATTAGCTGTCTTTGAGGCCACTTAAATCACTTAAGTACAGGGATTTCCCCAATACCCTCAGCTGCTTGTAATCTTCATACTCTCTTCTGACCGATCTAGGCAACAGATAATGGCAGCACTGAACTCCCAGACTGCCATTCAGTTCCAGCAGTATGCAGCCCAGCAGTATCCGGGCAACTACGAACAGCAGCAGATCCTGATTCGGCAGCTCCAGGAACAGCATTATCAACAGTACATGCAGCAGTTGTATCAAGTCCAGCTTGCACAGCAACAGGTATGGCCAAGCAGCTGAGAAACTTGGATTTTGTGTTCCAGGCTTTCTGGGAGGTGCTTACTTATCTGCTTGAAAAGATAATTGCTACAATGGGAGATAGTGTCCTAGTGACTAATGTTGCTTCAGATTTAAACACCACAGCCCCATTATTTGGTCGTTCCAAGTAGTTTTCTGAAGCAGCAGTTAGTTAAGAAAATTCTAAGCAGCCATTAGTAATTACTTGGTTCAATATTATTCTTGGAGATCAAATGTGAAATGCTCTGCTGCAGCATCGATTGTGTAATTTAACAGGGGTACATACCAGTGCATCTGAGCATGAACAAAGCTATTCCAGTAACTCTCTGTGTAGGTATCGCTCCTGAAGATCTGTGCAAAGCAGCAGTCTTTGGTCAGCCATGTGTTTCCTGCTGAACATGTCTGCAGCACTATTGCATCACTACTGGGTTTGAGAGTTCTCCTCCCTGCCAACTTGAGCACTACTGATTTCTCCCTCCTTTTGCATCTATTGTATCACATCAGAATCTAATCACGTTGCTCGCTCGTGATTTGGGTGGGAGGACAAACTTTTATATTTCTGGTATCAATGGGTGGAGGTAGCACATTACTACTTAGCAGGGATTTTGTGCCTCAGCCTGGAAGGCTAATTCTCTGTTTAGGGGAATCTTACATCTCTAGCAAAAGTGCCGTATTCACATCTCAAGGTATTTTAAAGTTCAGAGATGTCCATCTGTAACTGTCTTAAACAGGTGTAAGCCAAACTTCAGACTCTCATATGCCTGACCTCTCTAAGCATGACCTGAATCTTAAGTGGCCTATAACTGCCAGCCCGAGATCTGTTGTTCTTGAGCTAAAGACTTAACAGGAAATCTGTTACTGAATTTTAATCGTATGTGTTCTGATGAAGTGGCTGTGCTCAGCAAAGAACTGTCCAAGGAAGAAAACCATATGGACCCATGTGAACCTCATGAAATTCAACCAAGTGCAAGGTCCTGCACCTTTCTCAGAGCAGCCCCCAGTATCAGTACAGACTGGGGATGAGGGGAATGAGAGCAGCCCTTCAGAGATGGGATTTGGGGATGCTGGTGGTTGAAAAACTGGACATGAGCTGGCAATGGGCTCTCGTGCCCCAGAAAGCCAGCTGTATCCTGGACTGCATAAAAAGAAGTGTGGCCAGAAGGCTGAGGGAAGGAGGTTATTCTCCCTTTCTACTAGGCTATTATGAGACGCCTCCTGACATCCTTCCTCCAGCTCTGGGGTCCTCAGTACAAGATAGACATAGACCTGTTAGAGCAGGTCCAGAAGAGGGCCACAAAAATGCTCAGAGGGCTGGAACACCTCTCCTATGGACACAAGCTGAGAGAGTTGGGGTGGTTCAGCCTGGAGAAGAGAAGGCTCCAGTGAGACATTTCAGCCTTTCAGTACTTGAAGGGGCTTATAAAGAAGACAGAGAGAGATCTTTTTGCAAGAGCCTGCAGTGGCAGGACAAGGGGCAGTGATTTTAATCAGGGAGCATAGGTTTAGATGGACATAAGGAAGGAATTTGTTTTACAGTCAGGGTGGTCAGTCACTGGATCAGGTTGTCCAGAGGAGTTGTGGATGCTCCATCATTGAAAGCGTTCAACATCAGATTGGATGGAACTTTGAGCGGCCTGATCTAGTGAAAGATGTCCCTACCCATGGCAGGCAGGTTGGACAAGATTATCTTTAAAGGTCCCTTCCAAGCCAAACCATGATTTTTTGGAGTTGAAGTGGTATAGGAAAGTCAGAGGCTTCCTGCATTGTTATAGTTGTTCTTGAAGCTTAATGACACCTTAGTACCAGTGCTTTGGTGTCCTAGTGGTAAGCGAAAGCTAAGGCCTCATCAGTCTTGCCCTTCTGTGGTTGGTACTGCTCCATTGAGACTGAGGTGTCAGAGACACTGCTGCCAATTTTCTTCAATGCTATCAGGCACTGCTTCTTTCAGTCACTGCTGTCTGCTTTCTATGTACAGAAGACTAATGTCCTCCAAGACCTGGGCAAAACAGCCTTTCCTTTATAGTGGAAATAGAAAGCCTGCTAGGCAGCGAAGCTTATCTTTCACATCTCTACTTAGACAACTCTTGTAAAGGAAAGGATGAAAAGCAACATGTAACTTGAGCTAAAATTACCTAATTCTGCTTCAGGCTTTCCTGAAGACTTCTGAGGAATCCTTTTTTTTTTTTTGGATCACTGTAACTCAGCCACCTTGGCATCTATTAGTGCAGTTAAAAAGTGCTGTTCTGCCATAGTTGCTATGGATCAGCTTACGATGCCATTAATTTTGGAAGGGCTGTATGCAGTAGTTGTCTAGAAAAGATTTTTTCCTCTTTACATTGACTCTGTATAGAACTGTAGAAAGTGGATCTGGGCAGCACCTGTGCAATTGCTGAACTTTGAAATCTAACTAATGTTGGACTATACTGTCTTCATACTATGTTCCATTCATTCATCAAAGTCATGTGCTTATTAAGTTACTCTTTAAAGAAAGGTGCTGTGAATTACACCTCTTCTTTATCTCCACAGAAAAGCATGTGTAATCTCTCTGTACTGATAACTAGAAGCAAGGGAATAAACCTTGAAGCTAAAGGGGTAATGCATCCTGCTTAAATCCAAAGGATGGTTGTTACCTTGTATAATCTCATTTTAGGTGTATTTAGTCCTTTGTACAGGGACAGCATAATGAATTCCTCCTAAAGAGTTTCAGCATACGTGAGTCATGTTCTAAAAGCTGCACCTCTGAGCTTTAATAACTCCTCTCCCAGACCACTCACAGCCCTTGTGGCTCTTGAGCATCCTGCTTTCATGTCAAATAACTGCCTTTGTGGATTTGATAGAGAGCCCTGTTGAGCAAGTTAAGTCACAAATTGGCAAGTACTTCATAGACCTCAAATACTTCCAGCTCTTTCAGACCTGGATGAGCTCAGGCTAGAACCCTTTGAGCCCACTGGTAAAAACCAGCAAACAAATCATCACTTGGATTTTGAAAGCAGTGTTCCAGGAATTACTGAAATGCGGAACTTCCCCAGTTAAGTGCAAGAGTTGGTTGTGTGTGCCCAAATTAACTTGGAAGTTGAGTCGTTTTGTTCAGGCTGTGTCCACCAGCCTAGAACAAAGTGAATTCACTTCCTCAGATACTAACTACATGCAGTTATCTGTGGTTAATGGGTGCTGCTTATGGGCTTCTTTGTTCATCCTCCTCCTGGGGTACAGGGGGAGATTCTTTGAAGTGTCTTTATGTCCCCCTCTTCCAGCAGGAAGGTATCTTGGGATGATTTGGTTTTATTGACTTAATTTCTTGCATTTTAGGCAGCCTTACAAAAGCAGCAGGAGGCGGTTGTGGCATCGACAGGGACACCCCTGACTACTGCATCTAAGGCAAATGTACCTGCCCCGGGGGACACCCCATCTATTAACGGGCAGGCCAGTACACATGTAGACAGCCCTGAAAAAGAGCTGGATCCAGAGGTTTTGGAAGAAGCACTGGAGAATGGACCAAAAGGTAGGGCTGTCTAGATTCCTTAATTAAAAATACATAGTAAAAGCTTTTCTTAGGATCTGAAGTATGATTACTGTGGCTCTTTGCTGGGCTTCATTGGGTTATGCAAGAGCTAGCTTTGATTCCTGGGCCCAGTCTCTCTCCAGGGAGTACAGTATTGCACAGGCAAAACTCAGCTTTGCGAGGAGGGAAAGAGGAAACTAAAGGCATTTCAAGCAAAGTGAATGGGACCCAGAACCTCTTTTAACCCTTGGCTTGAAGGAAAGAACATAAAAGTTACAGCGGAAAGGAACATAAAAGTTACATCAGAAAGCCATTATGTGCAGAAATTAGAATGTTCAGTCTTGCTTGAACTCAGGTCAAAACTGAATGGTTTAGCCTTGCAGATTAAAATAAAGCTAAACTCTTCTTACTCTCTCTGGACACTGCCCTACTTACATGCAGTCCAGGTTGCTGTCCCCCCACATTTCCCACCTTCCTCAGCTTCTAGGAAGCTGTGAAAGGGTAACAGGAAAAGCTGCCTCCAGCGTTCGTTGCTGTTATTTCTGGGGGTTACCTCTGTACTTTCATCAACATTCAGCATAGAATCATCACCATAGGATGGTTTGGGTTGGATGGGACCTTAAAGCTCATCTAGTTCAACCCCTGCTTGCTGTGGGCTGGGACACCTTCCACCAGACCAGGTTGCTCCAAGCCCCAGAGACTTTTTGGATACCAGTATGAAATCAACACTAGCATGGTCCCCGTCTGTCTAATGAGGCATCCAGTTATTTTAATCAGGATCTGACAGTTTCTACACAAATACACCACCTCTGGTTTTGTCACATTAAAACTCCTTTCAGTGAGGGGTTCTGTGTAATGTAACCCTGTCACCTGTCACAGTAAATTAGTCTTCTGAGTCTTTTCTGTGTAAGCACTGTTGGTTTAAGTGTGGTGGATGGGTGAACTGGTAGGATTTAAATGTGCAGTGTCATATCTGAGCTTGCACTGCATTTTGTACGAATTTCAACCATGAAAAGATGTCTCTTAAGGAAATAAAAGTAAAAATCATTTGGAAGCAACTCTGATGCTTGTGGTCCTCAAGTGTCCCTAAGGCACACTCAAGCATGCCGCATAAGTAACTGAAACAAAGCTTAACTTGAGTCTTTCCTCCCCTGTCTGCAGATTCTGTTCCAGTGATAGCTGCCCCCTCGATGTGGACACGACCCCAGATAAGAGACTTCAAGGAGAAAATCCGGCAGGATGCAGACTCTGTGATCACCGTGGGCCGAGGAGAAGTTGTTACAGTTAGAGTACCAACTCATGAGGAGGGCTCTTACCTCTTCTGGGAGTTTGCTACAGACAATTATGACATTGGTTTTGGGGTGTATTTTGAATGGACAGACTCCCCTAACACTGCAGTCAGTGTGCACGTCAGCGAATCCAGCGATGATGAGGATGAAGAAGATGGTAAGCGTGCTTCTTTATATAATCTTCCAGTCCTGCAGAGCTTGCCATGGGGGAAAATAATGAAATTATTTATTATTATATATAAATTAGAAAACTAATGTCCTAGTTCCCCCAACTTCCATCTAGTTGGAATCTTCTCTTCAATTTACAATAGGAAGTGCTATTCTGGAAGTAATTTCAGTTACCTTATGTAGTCACAGTTGAAGCAGTTGAGGGTGGGGACATCATTTTTCTAAGTTTTACTTACTCCTTAGCGTGCCCTTGTGTCCAGCTCAGCTGTTCGGTAGCCTGGATTGAAACCCTTCCTGTAATAGAGCATAGTGGATCTGCACGCTGAAAACCTTAAGCAAAATCCTGCCCTGCTCTTCATGTGCCTTTTCTATGGAGGAAGTTCTCTTGAGGATTCAGCAGGGCAGCTTTTAATAGAGCAGTTCGTGGTAGTGGCCAAGACACAGGTCACAGCCTTTGCCTGTGGGGGAGCTTAGCATGCCACCAGGAAAAACCATTTTAAAATGGGCAGGTGATGTGCTTGGGAGGAGTTGCTCTAGCACAAGAAGCAGTGGCCTTCTGGATGTTACCCCTGAGTGATCACGGTAGTGTGTATGTCAGATCAGTGGCAGTCAGTGTTGGGTACTGTCTGAATGAAAACTCTAGTTTTCATTCAGTTTAGCATCTCTGCAAACTGACCTAGCTTTGGGTTTGGAGAGTTTCAATATCAAACTCTAAAATCCATGATAAAGTGAGCATGCTCACTGTGCCTCCTGCTTCTGAACGTGTTAGCCACTGCCTTGGTATGAACCCCTTTGGCCCAACTGCTTTCTAGCTAACAAAGAGTGCCTTGTCCACCACAGATCAGTGTGACTCTCTTGTAAAGCATCCACCCATGTTAACTGACACCTTCTTTTTTTCCCTTGCAGAAAATACTAGCAGTGAAGAAAAAGCCAAAAAGAACGCCAACAAGCCTCAGCTCGATGAAATAGTGCCTGTGTACAGACGAGACTGTCACGAAGAAGTGTATGCTGGCAGCCACCAGTACCCAGGGAGAGGAGTTTACCTTCTTAAATTTGACAACTCCTACTCTCTATGGAGGTCAAAAACAGTTTACTACAGAGTTTATTATACGAGATAAAGGTGTGGCTGTGTCTGAGGCTGGGCTGTGCAGAAGATGTCATTTTAGTTGGAGTTTTCTTCAAGCATAATGGATCCTTTTGAGTCTGTGTTTTATCCTGTCTGTATCTGTATGGTTTGTGTGAACTTCTAACAAGTAGACACTGGGATCTTCCTGCTCCATGACACTAATGCATATTGCATTGGGTTTAACAGAGGCTCTCCCTAGCTCTTTCAGGTATTGGAGTTAGCCAGTGGAAGTCATTGGCTCCAGTGCTAAGGTCACATCAGTTGCATTTGTTAAAGCCTCATGAAAAAGGGGGAGGGAGTTGCTGGCTCACTGCCTGGGTGATCTGATGTTTCCAGGTCTGGATGCTTTGAATAACTTGTTAACAATTCGTTTAAAGTCCCATCAATAACTGGTAGATTTGGATGCAGTTTGCTGTGTAGCAAGTTTCTCTTAACTGTAATTGAATGTCAGATTTTTACACCATTAAAACTTGAAACTTTTAAGTTGATGCAGTTTAGAAACAAGTTGTCTCGCTTCTGTCCTCATCAAAGAAACATTCAGTTCCTTAAACCAGTGTAGTGGCTAAGATAAGGATGAACAGCATCCTGAAAGTACAGCAAATAACCTCTTCTGAATGACAATTCAAAGTATATGTAACAAGGAAAACCTTAATCTCTCTGCCCTGCTGCTAACCCTAGAATAAAAAGTAATTTTTGAGGCAGTTGACTTTGGACCAGGGCACAAACTGTTTATAAGTTTAGTGGTTTTTTTAATGGAGTAGACTAAAAAATACGCATCCCTACAAACCTGAAACCAGTTTTCTGCGCAGTGTTCTGGTTTGGTTTTGTAAGACCTGAATAAGCACGCTGTGCATCAGAAGAGCAGTAAGTCACTTTGATAAAGTGTAGGAGTTAATGTTGCACTAACTATGGAAATCACTGCCAGTCCATTTTAGTCTAAGCTGGTGATACCTGGGTGCAGACTTTCTGCTTTTATCTGTAACTGTCTGCAGAAAGGCAGAGTGCACATACAGATAATAATGTAGCTTTAATCTCAATTCCATATGGTTTGGTTGGGGCATTTCATATTCTGTATAGTGGAAAAATGCAGGTGGCTGCTTAAGGCTGCAGTAAGAATCCGCTCTCCTTGGAGCCCTGCACCCCAAGGGGTGATGACTTGTGTAAGTGCTCTCTGCATGGGTAATGCACTTTGTTACTGGAAGAAAACTGTTACTTTGGGTTTCTCAGATGAGTTCTTGCAGTAAGACTTCCATTGATTAGCTGCAGCATGTACAGTTCCATGGCAAATGATGTTGAATTTGTTTGAATGATCAGTTTGTACATACATGATACTTTCCTTTCCTCATGCCAACCATGGAGATCCTTCTCCTAGAGTGCTTAAACCTGTCATCTTACATTTGGTTCAGCAACACCGTACCAGCTTCTAGCTAGTTAGTGCTGCTTTATCCAAATGCATTGTATGATGTTCTGCTCTCGTGTACATACAGTATATAAACCACGAGTTTAGGAAGTACCTTGCTTTTAAAGAAAACTGTATTTAATGTAAAAAAGGAAAAAAAACCAAACCCTTTTAAAAAGGCAGGCACTAATATATTTCTTCTGGTCTTCAATTTGAATCTTCTTTTCTTTTTGTCCATACAAAAATGTTACAACTTTTTCCTTGGAGGATCTCTGTTCTTGGGAGCGGTGTTTGTTGCTTTAAATGGCAGCACTTACTGTCACGTGTTGGATGTTAGAACTTTTACGTTTCCAGACTTTTTTTATTGCCTCTGGCTGTTGATTAGTACAGTACAAGTGCGATTTCAAGATACCTTGAGATAGTATTTAATCCGAATTAAAATACATTTATCTGTAATGCTGTTGGCTTTTTATTAACTTGGAAACCTTGGCATTGCTGCCTGTGGCTGTTGTCTTCCCTCGTCTGTAAACCTTCAGTACCATGCGAACACCGTGGTCTTAGCTGTCAGATCACTTGGACCAAAGCCTCTGCGCAAACCTCTGGATGGACGAGGCCGTTTGTGAATATTGGAAGAGCCCAACTTGAACGGGAAAACCTTTGGTTTTGAAAAGGTCGGATAGGGGCAGTTAAAACTCGTAAGCTATTTTGTGCCTAGGAGCAGAGGCAGCTAAATTCCCCAGTGCAGGCTGCGTTGTCTTGAAAAGCCTAAAGGGCAAGAGAGAGGCACCACCATGTCTCTCGGCCTAAAGGGCAAGAGAGAGGCGCCACCATGCACAGTTTTGACTGAATGAGAAGAGAACCAAGAGGCAAAAAGGCAAGTTATGCTAAGGTTTCTGTTGGCCAAAATCCTCCTACTTAGTAAGTAGCTTTTACCGTGGAGCTGAGACCGTGGTTTGGTTGGTGGGCCAGGTCCATCGGCACCATCTGCCCCCAGCCTCTCAAGCTGGTGCTTCCAGCTTTCATCTGGGAAGCAGGAGCGATCTTCAGTGAGAACAAAACAAGTGCTGCGCTGTTAGAAGCAAGGTGCTGAGAAGTTCAATGTACCAAATAGTCTGGATATGCTACAACGCAGTTTCACATGAAATTTGCCAGTGCATTGAAACCCAGAGCAATTACAGCAGCCAGCCTCCCCAGCTGGACCTATTGTACCTGTCTCACACATGTATAAATTCCCCTTTCTCCAATTAAAAGTGAAGCCCTGTGCTCCTCACAGCTCACTCAAGGCAGCTCTCTCCCACAGTAGAGTTACCATAAATGCTTTCTGGAATGAACTGAGGCAGTAGCAGTAAATCTGGGTGATGAAACACAAGCAGGTTGATGAAGCTCAGCTCCAAATGTCCTGGTCCTCTGAGAAAAGCTCAATAGCTTGTGGGGTAGACAGCTGATAGAAATGATGTTGTTTCCAGAAGCAGCATTAATATGGATGGTGCTTGTGCAGCCTCTTCAAGGCAGTTGGGGAGATGCCAAGGCCAGGTTTTCTTGGCTCTGCTATTCCAGAAGGATGAGCAGTGCCATTGAAACAACTTGCTAACTGAGCTGCTTGGCTGCTCTGTGGGATGATCCTTGCCTCTTCTACTCACTGTCTTTTCAACCCCTTGGCTCTTAGCACTCTGCCTTGTTCTTTGTAAGTCACAAGTTAAATGGCTTTAGAGCAGCTGGATGCAGCCTTTGAGATAGCCATAATGGGCAAGGTCATGCAAACCAGTCGTCTGCTTGTCAAGGGATGATAGGTCAGGCATTTAACCTCTTCCTAGTTAGGCAGTTGCTTTATGAAGTGTTAAGAGTAGGCTGCATAGACCCGTTGAAGTGCAAAGAAGTCAAAGTCGCCATCCTTCACCCGAGTGCTAGCCAGTCCACCAGGCAAACAGCTCAGGGCACTTGTTGGGCTCCTTGATACAAACGAGCAATGGGCCGGCTCCTTTCTGACAGCTCAGTGCTCTCTTCCGTCCAGCACCACACCTGCGATATGCATCCTCTTCTTTCCACCCCCTGCTATGTTTGCAGCAAGAAGACAGCAAAGGGAAGCTGGAAAAAGCCTGCTCGAGACCTCTGATCCCTGCCAGCCTGTGCAGCTCAGGTCTGGCCTCTGGGCTCAGGTCCTGGAGCTTCTGTTCTTCCACGTTTGGCTGCCTCATCACATGCTACAGGGACTGGGTCATCACTTCCCACTCACATGGAGCTGCTCGAAGGTGCCAGCTAGAGCCAGAGCCCTGTCCCCCCAGGGGTGGTGGAAGTCAGTTTCCCTCTTTCAAGCTGCGACTTCCTGGCTGTTTCTGTTCTCATCTCCCCCAGGAGATCAAAACACAGGTCAAATTAATAAGCCCAGCTCCTGCTGCTGGTTCATTTGCAGCCCAGTGGCAGGAGCTTCCAGCTTCCACTCCCAGCCTGTCTGTATGGGGAGGCAGCCTGCAGAAGGAAAGGCTTTTGGGGTTGTTTGGTTTGTGATAAAGATGTGCAAGTCCCTGTGGTAGGGTTGTTCTCTGCCACAGCAGCTGACACTGGGCTCGGGTGTTTGTGCTGATGGCTGCTTTATAGGGCAGGTTACCAATGTGAGCATCATCCTTTTGGGTCCACTGTGATCCAGCTCCAGGCACCAGAAGGTCAAGCAAAGCATGAAGCAGTATCCTAAATCTTTCCCCAAATACTGCTTGTCTGAGACCTGTCAGTTGCACATCAATGACCTTCCAAAGCTGTCTCATTGAAACAATGTTGGATTGGCTTAAAGACGTATATTAAACCATTTGGATTAGTATTGATATAGATATCACTATATATGCAAAGTATATATACGTATACTGTATACATATATATAAGTATATATGTATATGCAAAGTTATCATTTGGTATCCTCAAAATAAACCTGCAAGGAACGAGGAAAACCAAGTTCTCCTCCTGACCTTGACTATTCTCACCTTGTACCATCTCCCTCACGAAGCTGACAAGAAACCTGCGCCTTCTAACCGGGGGTTGCACACTGGCACACCTACCTGGTGCTCAGATTTGAGTAAGCAACCCCTTATGTCAGCCCACACTCCCGCTCCTGAGCTCACTCTTTTCTTCAGTGTTGGACTTTGGGTTTCATCCCTTTTTGTTTAAGGAAACGGCTGCTCAGTGATGGTCACTGCTCTCTTCTGCCATGGTCTGTGCCCGAGGCCAGGAGGAGGTTTGGTGTTATCCCCCACAGTATGTTTGGGCACTCCTGTGCCAGTCTGTGGCTCGCTTCCCACCACAGCATCCCCAGCTCAGCAGGGATGCGCTTTGGAACCATGTCCGGAGCTGCTGTCTGTCTGTGTATGCTCAAACACGGGGTCTCCCCCAGCACTCTGGAGCTGTGGGCAGGAGGGCAGCAGTTCTCAGCCAGCAGAACAAATGCTTGCCCTCTGCCTTCATTTCATCAGTACAATGCCTGCACAGCTATTAAACTACAGCCCAGGGTGCAGGGGACCACGTTTGGGGCATGTGGGAACAGGCTCGGTAGCATGGACCAAGGGGCTGCCCATGCAGCTGTAGGGAGCTCAGCGGAACCCTCCTCAGCTGCTCGTGGGGCTGTTCCTCCTCATTGCCAGGTTCTTGTGCCAGATGAAACAGCCTCTGTGCCTCTGCCGTCACTCTGTGGCTCTCAGAGCTGAAGGGCAGCTCCACACCAGGGGAGAAAAAGGGGTTTCCAAGCTCGTATAAGCCACACAAGGTCCTTCTGCCCTTTGCCTTGGAGGGTTTAAACAGTCACTTATTGACTTGAATCTGACTTCTCATGCCCTTATCTTTGACACATGCCATAAACCACCAGGAAGTTACTTGCAGTTATCCTGTGCCAGGATAGTCAAATGGGGTTGCAAGAGCAAGTGCAGAGCAACCAGTGGCGCTTTACCTGATGCTTGTAAATGTGGTTCTGGTTTGCAGGGACCAGAAGGTTTCAGGGTCGGAATTCTCTCATTAAGCCTTGTATTGCTTCATACACACGGAGAAGTGACTCCAGTGCTGGGCTGGTGATGGGAAGAGCAAGGCAGGAGATGTTTTAGCGCTCTGTTCAGCCGTGCCCATTGCCAAGCCCCAGACAATGCCCCAGCGCCCGGCTTTGCCCTGGCACGGCAGAGCATGGTTAGCACCCCGGCATCCCAGCAAGGAAACCATCCCTTGCCCTTTGTCCTGCTGTGTCCCTCAGTGAGGAGTGGGTCCCTGAGGCCTGCCCAGACCCAAGGCGAGGCAAGCTGGGTGATGTAGGTGAGGAAAAGCACTCTTCTTCACAGGCACTTTGCTGCCCATTGGAGATAAAGCCACACCGAATAAACCCACGCAGGCTGCTCAGCCCGGCTGGGTTGTTTTCCCCGGATGAGTAACGCTGTTTTCCCGGAGCCTGGCGACAATATTTTCCCTTGGCAAAGGCTGTCCCTGGGATGCTGGTGCCAAAACCCATTTGTACAGGTAGCCTTTTGTAGCCGGCCGGCCAGTGCTGGATAAACAGGGGTGAGCGCTCCCCCCGCAGCAGAAGGGACCCCACAAAGAGCCTCTTTCTGCTCCACCAGCCTCTCTGCTGGAGCAGTGCCGGGTTTCCCTCCCCAGCCTCACCGGGGGAGCTTCCAGTGGCCGTGAAGCCAATGCAAACCACAGAGAAATAAGGACCCTCCTGCATGCCCTGCCTTGGTGTGTGCCAGCCCAGCCAGCCACAGCCATGCCGGAGCATCCCGGTCCAGCCCCCCATGCAGGAGGAGCCCCTTGGGAAAGGCAAAGGCCAAAAACAATGGTAAAAAGAGGAATAGCAGAAGGGCAGAGGCATTGGTTTGACATATTTCTGTGCTGTTGAGGGCTACTGTGTAACTTGGAGCTGGGGTTGGGCTGTTGGAAAGATGGGGCTGGCTCTCAGCATGGTGCATGGTCTGGAGCCAAAGGGATGATGCCCAATGATGCCACCTCCTTCCCAATGCTCAAATGCTCCCACAGGGCTCTCCAAGAGCCCAAACATCACCATCCCCACCCCGACTCAAACAGTGAGGGTATTGGGGACAGCGTCATGTGGGAGCTCGGGGAATAACCTCATGCATGGAGAAAGAGGGGATCAATGGAAATACCCACCAGAACTCCTCCTCTTGCATGGGGAATCTGCTTTAGGAGCATTTCTATCAGCAAGGCTCGGAAAAACCCTGCTCTCAGCTGGTTTTAAGTGGGGGATACAGACCAGCGGCTGGGTGAGCATCTGTCCTCTGCTGTCCTTGCATGACAAGCACCACTGCCTTAATTTCCCATGGCTTTCCACCCCTTCACCATATGTAGCATTTACCTTCAATTAAATTCACCATTAGCTGAACTTTCTGTTGCCACTGGGACATTACTGCGTGGCTCTGCACTTCTACAGGGGTTCAGCCCAGGGACAGGCTATATGGGCTGTAGGCACTCGGCCCATTCCATGGTGTTGCTGGAGATTTTCCCTGTTTTCCTTGCTGGAAAGGGCTGGGGGGCAGCCGTGCCCCCACGGCTCTGCCTGGGATGCAGGCAGTGTTCTGGTCCCCACAGCAGCCAGGGCACGTGGCTGGGACAGTGTGTCCCATGGAGCTGTGGGTGATGTGCTCCTCCTGTGCGTGCAGGGGACCCTTCAGACAGTGGATCACAGAGCTTCCATTAATTGTTTTCCGTTAATCCCAAGTGCTGTTTATATGTACACAGGAGCACCTACTGCCCACCCTGCTGGGGGGGGCACTGGTGGCACCAAGCTGCTCGCACCCTTGGCTCTGCATTGCCCTGGAATGCCATGCCAGACACCGACCTGGGTGCAGAAGAGGGCCTTGGAGGACAAGGCTCCTGCAGCACAAATCCTGCTGCTCCCAGAGCATCCATTCAAGCAGTGCCACGCTGGGGTGGCAGGAGCCAGAGCCCAACGTGCCCCAACAAGCTTGTCATGGGGGCTGCTGGGTTTTAGGTCAGTAAAAAGGGAGGGTGGGAGGCAAATAAAAGAGGAGGGAACCTCATGCATGGCCAAGCGCGGTGACAGCGGAAGCGTGCGCTGATGCTGCTGTGTCCTGGACCGGGAACGTCTGAAGGGCTGGATTTGGCACAGCAGCACTGCTGGCACACCATGAGGAACCCCAGCTCCGGACATGAATTTGCATGCACCCAAACACCAGCGTGGAGCAGGGCTCACACCATTAGATGGGGCTATAGTTAAAGAATTAGGGTTTGTAAATCACATTTTGGACTCCAGACAGGACTCATCCAGGGGCAGCGGGTAAGTATTGGCCATCTCTGCCTTGGCTTCCCCATCTACCATGGCGGGGTGAATCTTCTGGGATGCAGAGCCATGGCAGGAGAGCCCATGGGAAGCTGTTGGTGGGACTAGGTATCAAATTGCCCACTCCTGACAGTGCAAAGTTTATCCATCCCAATTCCCCTGTAAGACCCCTTATTTTTCCCTGGTGCATTATTTAGATGATAGAAATGGGAAACCCCCCTGGTAACAGCAGATGCCTGGTGCTCATCTGCCCGTGGGCTCCTTTTGGCTTACGGAAAGACCCTATCTCATCAATTTCTGACCTAAACCAGATTAACTGCCAGAGCTGCTGGTACTGGCTGAACACTGAGAAAACAAAAGTAATCATCCAGGCTTTGATGCTCCAAAAAGATTTCAAGCCTAGTGATCACCAGGAGCATCAGCATCCTCATGGCACTTGAGGGGGCATGAGAAACGGCACAGAGTTTTGCCAAGACAAGCAGCAGGGAGACGCCTTTGCAACAGGGCCAGCCCATCTCTATGCTCATGCAAGCTCAACTTCACAGTGCATGAAGCAGCACCTGAGGCCAAAGAGCTGGGCTGGTCCTTGCCCCAGCAGCATTAGCATCTCTCCAACACCCTATGGTAATTAATGGATTAAAAGCCATAAAACCAATCTGCTGCATGCCACCAGGCTACCAGACACATCCCTCTGAACATTCCTTACTTTCCATAAATGATTTATTTTATTCCCAGTTTCTTAGTGAATGGTAATGTTTTGCCCACAAAGTAGTGGGCAGGTTTGCACCTGATGCCATGCTCCCAGCTTCATGGGATGGGACCAATGGACATGCCCATCTTTTCCCAGCCCAGAGCTGCACTCACCTGGTCACCGTCAAGGCAAGCATGGCCTCCTACCTGCACAAACACATTCTGCATAGCGGAAATCCACTTTCTAGCACTGCAAATTACTACCTAACATGTGCTTTAGCTCCAGCCCTTTCCCCTTTGAGGACACAAGTGGCCAGGAATAGCTGCTGGCTTTCTGCTCCCACAGCTGCTTCTTCTGGGCAAAACAAAAAAGAATCCCCTTATTCATTAAAATTGACAAGGAAAAGCCATAGGTTTCAGATGTATTTGTGCCACCCCACCCCTGAGCCAGAGCTGGTCACAGCAGATGCTGTGAAGGCAGTAGAGGCACAGGGAGATGCCTGCCTGGGCCCAGGGCACATGCAAGGGGAAAGCAGCAGCGGGGGGGAAAAGAAGTCTCTCCCTTACCTTAAGCAACAAAAGAGAAATGTTCATTAAAGGCTGCCTTACCAGCAATGGGAGCTGCTCTCACTCTGTTTCAGTGCCTGTTGAACAGTCCTGGGCAGCTGCTGCCCTCCCAGCAGCGGCTGATGATGCAGCTCATGGAAGCCTTGCATTTCCTATGGAATTGTGCACTTAAAAAACCCTAAATCCATATTGCTGAGGCTGAACCTTAATGTCTTTTACATCAAGAGAAGGAAACCAGGAGCAGCTCCAGTTCTATTTGGGAAGGGTTTGGGGGGGGAAGAGTTGCCCTCCAAGCGCTGCAGGGTGAGAATCTTCCCTTGAGAAGGGTATGCCGCAGTACCTATGCCTACGATGCAGGAATCAACAGCCTGAGGAGAAGCACCCATCAGTCTTAGAGGTCAATTTGGGACATGAAGGGGTGCCGGTTTTCAAAGCTTTTCAATGTTTGGCTTGCTAAAGTACAGCACTTATCATGCAGGTCAGTTTGAGCAGGCCAGGCCACAGCCAAAAGGCGATCGAGGTGGGAAAACATCAGCCACAGCCTTTTACTTGTGCCTGCAGCCCGGGCACTGGGGGGTTTCCAGAGCACCCACTAATCCAGAACGTTATTTAAAGACTTCGTTTGTGTTTTTTCTTAGTTGACCATTTAATCCCAAACAAAGGAAACCAGAGGAAAAGCCACAATGCTGTCAGAAAGGGACGGGATTTTGGCAGCGCTCGCACTGTGCCACCTCACGTTAATTGTGGGAATAAAGGCATTTAGCCAGGCTGAGAAGAAGGACTCTCAACCTGCACCCAAACCCACTCTTGTCCCGCAGCACCGAAATGGGAGGATATTGCAGAGCAAGAGCCACCAGGAATTGTCTCCTGGAAGGATGGAGCAGCTTGGCCAAAAGCTGTGTTGCTTTGACAGGGACAACACAGTGCCATACCCAGGCTCATGGGATATTGCCCAGGTTAACATCAGTTACCAAACCCCATCCTTTTCCATCTATTATAGAGCATAAATGGTGGGATGCAGACCAAACCAAGGAAGCAGGAGGCCATCAGGGCCAGCAGCACATGCACCCGGCTGAGGGGGCTGAGCAGGAAATGAAATAGGAAGCAGAGACAAAGAATATCCGCAACATCCCAAAACCGCTTCCTGCACGCAGGGAGTCAGGAAACATGGATGGGAGAGGTGCCAGCACAGGCTCAGCAGGGCCAGGTCCCCAGACAGCCTCCAGGGAAATAGGTTAAAGCATGGGGGAATGGATGGAGACTCACAGCCCATATCCACAGTGAAAGTTGCACCTGATGTGCCAAGAGACCTGGATTTGGGGATGACAAACATCTTGGGAAACAAGACGACCTACGTCTACCTCCCACCCACAGCAGCAAAGCCCTTCCCAGCAGCCTGGTGTGGAGTCAGCCACCACCAATACCACCAATACCCTCTGAGCCCATGGGGACCCTCATTGTAACACCCTCTGCTTTACTGCAGGAGGAACACAGACAGACAGGTTACTTATGGCCTGAGAAACACCATGCAATCCCAACCCAAGGGGAAGAAAATCCAGAGCCTAAAGAGAAGCTTTACAGTTGCCTGTAGCAGGCTGGGGAGATGGTGGCCACCCAGTGTGGTTTCCTGCATCCAGTAGCACCGGGTGATGTTGCACATGCCCCAAAAGCACTGCTGACCAATGCGCATGGGCGCATTTGGCCAAATCATAGGTGAGAGTTTTCCTGCTTCAATGGAAATGTTTGGATTCAGCCAGTACTTTCCCTCCCTGACCCCACAGCCCACTTGCTGTGGGCAGTACCTGCGGCTGGAGAGCCCTGCTGCACTACAGATATGTGACCATTACATATTTATATGTGCGTTGTCTGAGCATCTTTCTGAAAGCCTCTGTTTTGTAAATGGAACTATGAAAAATTGCGACTCCTTTTCCCCTATATTCAATTTCTCCTCATTTTATGGGGTAGTCATTTGGGGTTTCTTCTGTTTCCTGCAGCTGGTGACCCCCTGCTCACTGGGGTTTGTTAAATAAGCCTTTTCCCATCACATTACAAAGGTTCTTTCAGTTTATTCCTGTTACCCACCTGCTTCCTGCTAACCAGGTTTGATTTACTCAGAGACCTCGTGTTTCACTGGTGGCCAAATGCACTGAACACTGATGTGACACCAGGAGCATCTCACACATGCAGGATGCTGTCATCAAAGACAGCAGGAAACAGAACAAACCTCTGACAAGGGAATATGCCTTTTCTTCCCCTGATCTGTTTGACAGTAGATGGTTAATGCCTATAGATGAAAGCGCTCCCTTAGACAGCTCCCTAGTTAAGCATGCTTGTGCGTGTGATTCCTCTTGTCCCCATACATGCGACACGGGAAGCTGATGAATCTGTGGGAATTATTTAAATCACCCACATCCCCCACCTAAGACCTAAATACCCTGATAAGCAAAGAAGCATTAATACCTACAACTTCCTGGCATTTTCCCAGTGTTGCTACCATACACCGAAATACTAATAGAGCAATAATGGCTAATATTTTAGCTAATTAAAATGGGGGGGTTAGTAGGATTTAATTTGTCAGGAAGATGACAAGATTACAGCATCGTCAGAAAAGCAGCTCATTACAGCTGCCATCATGCAAATACTTGGCTGGGCTTTCCTGTAATGGCATAAAGCAAGGAGGAGGCTGCTCTTGATGGCAACTCACAGCAGCATTGCAGCAGGAGGGTCACAGCTTAGCTCAGAGGGAATGAACCATGGCAAGGAGGTGGGATCTGCTCTAAACAGTCTTGCCTGGAGTGAGAGATACGACATTTCAGCTGCTTGGTTTTGCCCAAGCTAATGGCCAGGGCACGATGAGCTGACGACATTTGCTGCTTTTTAAATCATAAAATCACAGAATGGTTTGGGTTGGAAAGGGCCTTAAGATCATCCAGTTCCAACCCCCCTGCCATGGGCAGGGATGCCTCACACTAAACCATGTCACCCAAGGCTATGTCCAACCTGGCCTTGAACACCGCCAGCGATGGAGCATTCACCACTTCTCTGGGAACCCGTTCCAGTGCCTCACCACCAACACAGTAAAGAACTTCTTCCTTATATCTGACCTGAACTTCAACTGTTTCAGTTTGGACTCATCACCACTTGTCCTATCGCTACAGCCCCTGATGAAGAGTCCCTCACCAGCATCCTCGTAGGCCCCCTTCAGACACCAGAAGGCTCCTGTGTGGTCAAAATATTCCATTTTTCCTTCACATAATGAACAGCAAAGAAAGAGGATCATCATGTTTAAGTCCAATTTCTAAGTCTAAAGATACAATTGCCCCCAGATGTATCACTTGTCTCTAGTATATAGGCCCGGCACATTACCCCTAAGGTACCCAGCCATGCATACAAACGGGACAAAAAGGTCAACCACAACTGATAGTCCTTAAGGCTTTAATCAGTGGCCAAAGGGTACATCAAAGTTTCACCTCTAAAAGTAACATCTAAGGGCTTATTTTAAACCTTTATTATTGTAATATACCACACCCTGATGTCTGGACTGTGCTCTGCTAACACTGTGTGCACCCAAAGAATACCTTTGGTCCTGAAGGACCACAGCCCCATCTGCAGTGTTCAGTGAAAGGGCTCCTCCGTCCTCGGGGTCCTGAGGGGAAGGAAATCTTAGAAACAGGAACTTTTGGATGCTGTTTGCTCTGCTACATCCCCAGGGGAGCAGTCCCAAGGTGCATGAAGACCTGGCAGGTCCCTGATGCCTGTCATGCAGAGAGGACCTAACTTTGCTACTGGTCTCAGTGGTGCTGGGGTGGGGGGGAACTGGGTGCAGATGAGCACCTCCCTGCTTGGTCACTTGGCAGGGGGAGTTGGGTATTTACAGTTGCTGAATAAGACTGAAAATCTCCCTTTCCATTCCTCTTCTGCATTGCAAGGGACACCATGATGCTCTCCATGGGCCCTGACACTGTGCCAGGGGTGCGCTGGAGCTGGGGTGGGGAGGAGATGGGCTGCTCAGCACCAAGCAGGTACTTGCTGCTCCATCTCAGTTTGAGATTCACTGGTTTGGTGTGGGGCAGCACCATCCTTTGGGTGCGCACTTATTGCCTTTGCTTTATGAGGGCAGCAAAGATGCTCTTCTCACACAACGAATGCCAAATCCCAGTTGCAGCTTCCATCTTGGGGATGGGCTCCGCATGGGATGTGGTGACATAGTGATCATCCCAGGAATGTGAATCAAAACCCAGTGCATTTACAGCCCCAGGAGGGCTTTCCAGAACCTCACCATACATACCTGAGCCACCCCAACCCATCTCCCACATCCTCATGTGGCCCAACCACCACTGCCCTTCCCTCTGTGCCAGTATCCCACCTCCTCCTGAAGCATCCTCCCCGGGCCCCTCTGTTCACATCCATGCACCCAACCACTCCTCCCCTACCCAGTGGCTGCCACCGGGGTGGGATGCTGGGATGCTGAACTGCCTGGTTGTACTGAGTGCTGTTCTTTACCTAGAAGATAAAAAGGAGGCAGGGGGGGCTGGAGTCCTGGGGAAAAATATGAAGGCAGCAAAGTGTTGTTATAGCCACAGCACCAAGTTATTAAGGAGAGGCAGCGAGAGGTAACATCTTTTATAGGACCAATTTATAGTGTTGGGAAAACAGGCTTACAGGCACAGGCACCCTCTCACAGGAGGATGTATGTGCTTCCTCTCGGGCAACATCCATTAAAGGGATGTATTTGGATGGGATTGTGAAGAGCAGCAACACAAACCCAAAAATAGACACGACAATGCTGCTTTGTCTGGCTCAGCTCTTGCAGGAGTTCCTGCTGCTGCTCCTCTAGCAACCTGCCTAAGGAGAGATGCTTTCCTCCAGCCCCATATCTGTCTCCATCTCAAAGCTGTCCCAGTATGGTAGACTCCAGCTGTGGAGCCATTCCTGCCATCCAGTTCAGTGCTGTCCTGTTATTTCTGGATGCTTTACACAAACCATATACCCCTCGCATAGCTTCCAAGCTTCTTATCTCCGCTTGTCAGCCTTTGCATTGAGTGTGTAAATTCAAGTGATGGCCATAGCAGGAAATTTCACAGCCCAAGAGGTTGAAAAATGCCCAGGGAAAAGCCAAATCACAAGGCAGAGAAACTAGGAGGGAGGCAATGGGGCTAAATTCTGATTTAGGAACTCAGGCAGACAACTGAGTAAGCAAACACAGGTGGAAGGAAACGAAAGGCTGTTTTCATCCCATCTCCAAAATCCTGCCCTTTTATTTGGCCAACCTCTGCACCTCAGGATGGAGATGGAATGGGGAAGGGGCTGGGAAGGCAGGGGATAAGCAGCACAGTGCAATTGCAGGTCCCTAAAGGGGCCCATAGACCGCCGGGGTGACATCCAGCTTTCCTCTGCTGCCCTGAACTGCACAGTCTGTTTTATGCTGTTTCTCCTAATTCTGGTCCATATCTGTGATCCCCGTTCCATCCCTTGCTGTCACATCAGTCCCTGCCCATCAGGATGCACCACCCCTGACCCAGCACACAGCAACACCTCGGCCGTGCTCCTGCATGAAAGACTTGGCACGCTCCCTGCCACGCTCGGGCAAGCCAAATCCTCTGTCCTTTGATTTGTTTCAGACACACCAGCCATAAACCTCAGCCTCTGGCCTCGTGGTTTTGTTTGAGGAGAGCGGCTCAGAGGAAGGGAAGGATCCGGCTTGCACTGAGCTGGGCAGCCTCAGCGCATCCACTGAGCAAACACCCTCAGCTTCTCCCCCTGCTGCACAACATCACCTCCACAGTCCTTCACCTCCTCCTTTCCAGCCCTGGTTGCCAGTTTGTCCCAGTGAGGTACCAGCACTGGGTGCTCTGCTGCAGCTGCAGTGGCCTTTACCATCGCTCAGTGCCCAGCACCACAGTGGCCAGAGCTGAGCCAGGCGGGTGCTGGGGTGGCCGCCACCCTCAGAAGCACTGACAAAGGGCAAATTCCTGCAACAGCCTCCCCCAGGGCTCGAGGTATTCCACACGGTTGGAAATGGAACCTAAAGCACTTCTTTCCCTGCACTCAGGCACTGTATTGCCTCTCTGAATTGACTTTGTACCCCAAGCAGCTTTCCTTCCACGAGTACTTTACCCCCAATTCTTTTTGTCTTATCTTGGAGGAACAGAAAGCTGCCCAAACTGCCCCTATGCACACCAGCCCCTCACTGATTCCTCAGTATCACTGCTCTGAGCAGGGATGCAAAATGGACAGGAGCAATTTTCAACTACTTTTTGGCAAAGCAATCAATCAAAGATTTTGTTTTCCTCCTTTTCCTGCTTCCTCAACCTGCAAAATGCTCATTCTTTTCTGAAGCACAGAGATGGGGGAACAAATGGAAGCTGAGAGAGCCATTGGCTCCTTCAGTGGGGTCCAGATTCAGTCCCTTAGGCCCAGAGAAGCTGCACAGCCTCATTGCCTGCAAGCCATCAATCACACGTAAAACATACGGCTCTTCAATACCTGACCTTGTCTGCCCAAAGGACTTAATCTCTTATTTCTTGCAAGTCCTGCTGAAAACAAGGCAAAATGAGCGTGGCTGGAGAGCAGGATGTGGCTGGGCCCCTGCCCGCATCCTTGCCTTGCGATGCCTAGAGGAGTAGCTGCTCTTCATCAGGGACCATAGAGATAGGACAAAGGGTGATGGGTTTAAGCTTAGGCAGAGGAAGTTCAGGTTGGATATAAAGAAGAAGTTCTTTACCACAAGGGTGGTGAGCACTGGCACAGGCTGCCCAGAGAGGTGGTGAATGCTCCATCCCTGGCAGTATTCAAGGCCAGGTTGGGCAGAGCCTTGGGTGACATGGTTTAGTGTGAGGTGTCCCTGCCCATGGTCTTTAGGTCCTTTCCAAACCAAACCATTCCATGATTCTGTGACTCTAAGATTAGCCAGCAGAAATTTGTTTCTCACCTCTAATATGGCTCCAGCGTCACTCTTTCAGGACTAAGGAGGAGTCTTAGTATAGGATAACCCTTTTTATTACAGTGGGAAGCTGAAGCATTCACCCAGCACCCAGCTTTAATTGCCTTCACCACAACGGATGCTCTTTGTATTTTTCCAGTGGCCAAGGGGAGGAAACCAGCCTGGTCGCTGTCACTCCCATGGCATCCTGTGGAATCCCATGGATTCTGGTGCAGCCCTGGGATGGTTTTTGCTTCAAGCATCCCGTTGTGGTGACCATTGTGCTGCTGCTGAAAGGCAATTTTTCCTTACGAAGCACACAGATTAAAGCAGTTCTGCTCAGTGACGGATTTATTCTGGGACAGCTTGAAAAAGGCAGCACTGCCTTTCCATTTTCATCCACAAAACACTCGGAATTTACCAGCCTTCCCCATGGATGCTCTGCCATCAGCTGCAATTTTGACAGGCGTCATCTTATACCTACATAGAAGCCCTTTGTGCAGTTAAAACAACTTAAATAGGAACATGAGGGGGGTATTTTAACAATTGTCTGCATAGGTGAAGGTGGGAAGGGAGTGATTAAGCTGGTAAGGGGATAGCTGACCTCTTAGCTGAGGCACAGGGCTGAGAACTGAGCTCTGCTTCTCACCCCAGATGAAATGGAGCGAGCCACCTCATCTTAACTGTGTCCAGTCCAGACAGAGTGGTATCTATACTCTCCCCAAATAACTAGGGCACATTACACACTAATTAGCTCATGCTTTGTGCCTAGAAATCCCTGTCATATTAACAACAGTTATTACATCCCTCTGCCAGTGGGACACTTCCCTGTTGCTGCTGCTTGTGGGAGAGGGTAAAGGTATCAGGATGGATGTGAAAAAGGTACCAAGAGCAAAGAAGCCTCAGCTCATTCTTAAGGCTGCTTTTCTGCCACTGAGATGCTGTGTAACCTTGGAGAATAATAACAGCAACTGATAATAATAAGCCTTTCACACAGGGAAGTTATGAAAAATTGAGCTGCTGCTGTACGAAATAAATACAAAGGATGCTAGCTTGAAGGGGAGTTAAAGCGGTCAGCTCGGGTGTGACACAGCCCGATAACCCCCCAGCTTCTAGCATATTCTCTCAGCATTTCCTTGGTGGCTCTAAAGCATCCTTTTAGCCCATTCCATCTCTGCAGCTGCAGCCAGCTTCACGCACGCTCCAATACCCCGGGAGGTAGCATCCCTGCAATCCAGCCAGCAGCTCAAGAGCAGATGTTAACGCTGAATTTGCAGCCTGGCATCGCATCACAGAAGGTTTGCAAGGGCATCACTGGGCTGTTGGGGAGGGCAGAAAATCACCCTCTTCTCCTTCCTTCTCTTTTCCGCCTGCCTGAAATGAGGTCTAGATACTGAACATCTGCTTAACGTACCAGTCAAGCAGGGACACGCTCTCCTCCTTGTTTATTGCAGAGCCACAGTTGCAGAAAGCCTAGTTTTGATGTATAGCCTGGAGACACGCACGTGGCTCTGCCTTCCCAGATGGAGCTGCAGTGGGGCAGGGAAAGAAAAGCAGCAGTAAGAAATATGGGGATGCAGGGTACGGCACAGCATTAATGGAATAACTGAAACCATCCGGCAGCGTTTGTCATCCATTGGTACCCACAGAGCCAGGTGGCTGCTGCCTGCCCTGGCTGTGATAGCCCCAGTCTTCCATTTGCCTCTGTCTTCTAAAATCAAAGCCTGGCATTGCTGAGGTACAAGGACATTCACTGATCACAGTGGAAATACAATAGCAGACAGCAGTGCCAATTTCACGTAGCAAAGCATAGCGATAAACAGAGAGTAAATGGCCCATTGCATGCTGATTTCCCATGAGAATCAACTAACTGTAGTTAAAAAGTATATTTTGAATATCATAATCTTCAACTGTTGCTGCCTGATTGCATTTAAAATCCTCAGCCAAAAGTGTTGGCTCCTCATTGAATGAAACCATTTCAGCTGCTGACATCAGCACCACGTATCTATCCCTGTACCCATCAGTGACACAGGGGCCAACACAGGACACCAAGGACAGGTCTAATGCCAAAATTGCACCAGGATGCTTCATCAGGGAATACAGCCGCCTTACATAAGGTGGCTGTATTCCCCATTGTTTTAACCTGACCAGCAGTGCAATAATACCATTATGTCTAGGCTAGCATGCAAAGCAGCAGCAACAGTGCTGAAAGCAGATTTTCTCTCCTGCACTCATCTCTGAGCTGCCCAGGGGAGCCCTTCCCTATGGTCCCACCTGGATTCCTGCTCTGCCAACGGCAGAGAGTCTCTTCCAGCTTTCACAGGACCTGTAATAGGAGGAGGGTGCATTCTGGGGCTAAACCCCTCATTCCAAGGTAATGCTCACACAGTGGTAGGTGGCTCTTGCAAGGAGTAAGAGTGCTCTGAGCACCGCTGCAAGGGCATAAGAGCAGCAACCTCATTTTTAAGAGAGAAAAGGGAAGTCCAGAAGTGACATTACTAAAACTGTCGAGAAAGTCATTCTCAGGACAAGACTGGGAAAGGGAAGCCTGCTCCTGGGCTCCCTGGGTGAGCTTGGGTGTTTGTCTACCCGCTTCTGCATGCATTTCAGGGCAGCCCTTTCCCAGTCCTCGTCGTCTTCTTGTCTGTGTCTCCACCATGCTTCTGCTTCACCCTATGGTTTGTTGTACTTGGTTCTGGGTTTGTTTGATATAGAAACACTTGCAACAAGCTCTTGCTCAACCCATGAAGCAGCAGTCATAACCGTGGCATTGTATATAAGTGCCGATGGGTAGAGGCTTGCTTAGTTTTACTTTGGCTTCCTCCATCCAAAGCTATAACTCAGCATCTCACCAAGTTTTACTCAAGAGCTGAGATTTGGCACTTTGGTCCCAGCACCCATGGGATATAGCAACAGGTACTTCCTGAATCTGTGCACTATTGGTATAAAGCAGCAGCATCTCATCATAGCTAAGCCAGCTGAAGAAGTGAGTAGTGCCAGGCTGCACCCTGCAGATGACAGGAGCACCGTGGTGTTAATAAAGGCAGTTCTACATGATGCCAAATAGCTTCCTGTGGACCTTGTCTACGCCCTGTTTATCTTGCTTAAAAGCAAGCCCCAGACAGTGACCAGTATTCCTCACTCTGGCAGAGCCTGCCTAAGCTGTTCCCAGGAAGAAGAGCAGTATGGATGTTGTGGGGAGAAAGAGAGAAATAAAAATGAGTGGGAGAAACACAGATGTAAAACAGAATTACAGCTCAGGAATCACAAACCCAGCCCACACCATCCCACACTATTTCCCAGCACTCGGCAGGTGCTGTTTTGTCACGTAAGCCACAGGTGGGCTTGCCTTGGGCACGTGAAGTAAAGAATTTCTTCCTCATATCCAATCTAAACTTCCCCTGTTTAAGTTTGAACCCATCACCCCATGTCCTCTCACTACAGTTCCTAATGAAGAGTCCCTCCGCAGCATCCCTATAGGCCCCCTTCAGATACTGGAAGGCTGCTATGAGGTCTCCACGCAGCCTTCTCTTCTCCAGGCTGAACAACCCCATATTTTAACACTGCTGCTATTTTCAAACATCTTAAGGCTGTTATCCAGCATCAGGGCATTTTCCTGTCACCAAAACATCAGTGGGGACAGGAACACCGGCATTTTCCATCAGGAAGCACCACAGGCACAGCTGTAGGTAGTAGGAGGCCAAGTTGAACACAGCTCTGCGCAGACTCTAGCAGTAGGAACTGCAAAGAACCTCCCCTCCCATTTTACATCTTTGCTGATTCTGCATTTCAGTGAAATTTCACACTACAGTCAGTTATTGTGAGGTATCTGAAAAGAGTGGGGAGTAAAAACAAGAAGCATCTTTCACAGTAAGAGGAAGCATGACTGGTTACAAGGTTCAGGTGTTTGAAATTACCATCTCTAACACTAACCCTTGGTGCAAGTCATCTGGTTTCTCCCTGGTGTCACTATGCTGTGCCCACACAACAGCTTAACTGAGTGCCACCAGCTCCTCCACCTCTGTGCCCCCCCAGCAGCCTTCATGGCCATTCACATCAGCTGCTGAGACCAGCTTTTGCACCACAGATCTGCATTCTCTGCTGAGGATCAGGAGCAACCAGCAGCAAAACTGTTTCATTCCCTTGAAAAAAAGAACAAATCTTTCTGACTGTAGCATAATTTAAGGTAATACTTACTAACAAAGCACTTGTTTCCTCAGTGAGAGTCACCTTCACATAGGAAATTCAGTAATTGTTTAGAAAGGTAATTAGTGCCTACTGATTCTTCAGACCCATGCTGAAGCCAAACACACCCCAAAGATTCACCTCCCTGTGTACATCAGTGGAAACTGGAGAAAAGAACTAAAAACAATTGCTAGAGGAACTGAATCTTTTTATTAGCATTTACTTAGTGCAGAAGGTCACCTTTACACTGAGGAGTTTCCAGATAGGAACTAAAGGTTTAACCATTTCTTATTCAAAGACTGAGAGGCCCAACAATATCCTCCAATGGCAGCAAAGCTGACTCTTCCCCAGGCCAGCACCAAATCTGGATCAGCACCAGCCAGAGCTCCTCTGGTGACCCAGATCTGCATCCCTTTGTGCCACATAGGGCTGCCTTTGATCCAAAAGGAACTGCTTGCTTACTGTCATCCTTCTAGGCTATTGCAGCACACCACAACAGCCTGCATGGCTTTGTGAGAACTGGTGCATTGCTAGACCGTAGAAACTCTTGCAGAAATCTGTTCAGGCTAATGGCATTGCCCAGGGCAATGGGAAGATGGAGATCCTCTGAGCAAGACAGCCCCATAGTTGTTTTTAAATCTTTGTATCAGGCTTGAACTAGGAATTGGTCTTATTTAGTGGCCCAGGATTTGCTGTTCCTTCTCTGTAGTTGGCTGTGAGTTTAGTCCCCTTGCAATGAAGCCATGGTAGCAGCTCTTAACATAAAAACAACACACTTCCCCTCAGATCACAGAATAGTTTGGGTTGGAAGAGTCTTTAAAGATCATCTAGACCAGGCCCCCTGCCCATCATCAATGAGATCAGATTGCTCAGAGCTCTGTCCAGTCTGACCTTGAATATTTCCAGGGATGAAAGCATGGATCACCTCTCTGGGCAACCTGTGCCAAGTGGTTCACTACCCTCGTGGTAAAATATTTCTGCCTTACATCTAGCCCTAATCAACTCTCTTTTAAACTAAGATCCCTTACTTTTTCTGGCTGACACACTCACAGAAGCCCTTATTATTCTTTGCATCCCTTCCTGAGTTCAGCTTCAGCTGTGCCCTAGCTTTCCTGACCCCACCTCTACATAACCACCCAGCACACCTGCGCTCTTCCCAGGATCCCTGTCCCTGCTTCCAATGCGTGTGCAGTGATATATGCACCCATGCCACTAGTTGTTTTAATAACATTCTCACATTTGTTTTGTGTTACTTACCAAATGTTTTTCCATGACTCACTAAATTAGGTTTCACATAATGGAATAATAGAACCACAGAACGGTTTGGGTTGGAAGTGACCTTACAGACCTTCTTGTTCCAACCCCCTTGCCACAGGCAGGGACACCTTCCACTAGACCAGGTTGCCCAAAGCTCCATCCAACCTGGCCTTGAACACTGCCAGGGATGGGGCAGCCACAGCTTCTCTGGGCAAGCTGTGCCAGCACCTCAGCACCCTCACAGGGAAGAGCTTCTTCCTAATATCTGATCTAAATCTCTCCTCTGTCAGTTTAAAGCCATTCTCCCTTGTCCTATCCCTACATGCCCTTGTCAAAAGTCCCTCTCCAGGGCATCTTGTCAGCTTTTTTAGTACCAGATAGCTGCTAAGTCCTAAACCAGTCACCAACTGCCACAGCAGCACAGGACTCAGCCCAAGTTTAGCCAGCCAGCTGGGGCTCCGTGCTGTTGCTGCCAAGGCTGCAAAAAGGGTAGTCACTATTTAGCTCTTTGCTCATGAAACTAAAAAAAGGACATGAACTTTGCACTGTCTGTTACAGGCTTCTCCCCCAAAAGTCACATCATTAAATTTACTGTAATTTCTAAAAGTACATATTTTACACTCAACATCTAGAGTTCTACCACAAAAAATTTAAAGAAAAAAACATTTGCCTCATTCCATTAATTGTCACATCAGTGCACATAGTTCCACAGCTAATCCTCAGCAACTCAATTTTGTGTAACCTTAAATATAACAAAACCTTAGTAATGTGTTCTTTCTTTCATAATGAAAACAAAATAAAGTTCAGCTTCTGTTTTATATGCCAGTTGAGATTCTGTGCAGTAATTTCTTCCACATCTGCTCTGCAGCTTTCAGGTTTATAAAAGCACCATCTTTCAATTTCCTTTCATCAAAATATCCATATGCTGTGTTTTATAGACATGTTGGTACACTGAGCACTGATTACAACTTGGAATCATATGTTAAGGCTCAGAAAATAAATACATGTGGTTATGAGGCATATAAAACTGAAAATCCTGAACTAAGAGTGATAACATAACAATAAAAGTACACCTGAAATTATCACAACAGTTGTAAAACTAAAATTGAAAGGTAAAAATAATAAAAAAAAAAGCCTAAACAAAACTACCACCAAATTCTAAATAAATGACCTAAGATCATGTGCATAAAAGTTGCTATCCACATTATGAGAGTAAAACTGTTGTTGAAGAGCCAAATTGTTCAGAAAAGGGGCTGATAAGGGAAGAGCATTTTTTCCAAAACATAAATTTCTAGTATTTCTGAATCTGGTGTTGGTATTTCCTCCTGATTTCAAGTTTCCAAGTTAACAGTGTGTTGTAAATGTCATTGGCTTTCCAGTGAACAGTCCACTGATGGGAGCATTTCAGGGGACAGAAAGTAGAACATGGATGATCTCCAAGTCACATTAATCTTCACTCTATGTAGGATTAGGAGAGTTTTGTATTGTCCTGACCAATCTGTAGCACTATATTCTCTATCCTGTGTGCTGTCACTGCATACCCAATACTCCTGTCCCTCTGAGGATACAAGCATAGCAGACACCCTCCCTTCCATATCTGACAGATGAGAGTATAAGCACAACTGAGGAACTGAAGGTAGCCACTGTTCTTTATCGCAAATTGTATGTAAGCGTGGTACAATCCCTATAAAAATTAGGGGGCCTAAAAATACCCATTAACCTCAAGACAAAGAGAACTAATCCTCCATGCTTCTGTCCAGAAGTTCCTAATGTATTAAAAATGTTTCAATGGGAGAAATTAAATGCAAATATAAAAAAATTGATGAAATTTCTCATCGGTTACTTACCTGGAACATATTTATAAGTATGCATATGAAAAAGGAAGCCTGTTTTCCCATAGAAATGAATCAGTAAAGGCTGCAAAGGAATGTTTTCTATCCTGCAATGATGCTCTAAATAGCCAATAAAATGAGACAAAAGGCAAATTAGAAAAACATGCTGCAAAATACCTGTGGGCATCAAATCTTGAAAAGAACAAAGAGTCCTCTAGAAATTTCAGAAGAGCTGAAACAAACTGGCAAGTATATTTCTCTTGAAAACAGTATAATAGTTTGATGATCAAAACTCTGGCATCTAGAGAGATACACGCCAAAACAAAGTAGCATCCGTCACCTCAAAATCAAGGTTTCTAGGTTTCAACAAAGGCATACTAAACAAACAAAATTGTGGGTTTAACACTAGTTTTCCTATTTTCTTCCATGCTAACTCTGGGACACATGCTGTAATCTAAAGCAAGCAACACACTGTCAAGGGTATTCTTATATAATCAGCAGAGAACAAACTGTTCCTTCTCTTCCTTAAATCTGTACCAAATCACACAGGGTGGGTTCATCAGGACGTTTTGCAAGTGAGAGAACAAAAATTTTCCCTCACACTTTTCCTCTGCTTTCCTCTCCCCTCTCCTTCCAAGTGAACATGAGATACAGAAGGCTGTTCTCTAAAGCTGGGTCAAGATGCTTGAAATGCTACGTTGCTATTTGAAGTCCTCCCATAGAAGATTTCAGATAGTAGTATTTCTCTATCACTCTCCATTTTTAATAATGAAGAAAATGTTTTGCCGTACAGCAAGAGTAAAGAACATCAGTTAAGTGTTTTCATATGGACTGCCTACATATGCCACTACAAATAGTAGAATACAGGGCCTTACTCATATTACACAAAGATGATGTTTAACGAAAAAAATGAACACATCTACTACACAGCATTGGTTGGCATGAAGTATTTCTGGTAAAGTGATATAACCTACCATAATCAGGGTTACTTTAAAAGCATACAGCTTTTTCTTTCACTTCCTGATCAAAACTCAATAGTAACTGAACAGCTTTTATAGGAATATAAAGAAATATCTGTTTTAAGAAATAAATTACAAATGGGAAAGTAAAAAGTAAATAGTAATATCTGATTCACAGTGAACCCTACATGAAATAAAATGCATTTGCCACATAGCCTTTCCAAGTAATATTAAAAAGGTTTTTCTCTCCTTTAGCAATGTTTAGCTTCCCCAGAACTCGCCAGTACTTCCTATTAAATACAACACTTTCCAGTGCCAGCTAACACCAGTAAAAAATCCTCCAGACAGACTTCAAATGGAAAATAAGTTAACAAGTATTTTTCCTAGCTCACTGTAGTAGTTAGAAGTGCCACTTCCTTTCTAATATCCACTCCCCTAAATTGACATAAAGTTGGACCAGCCATTCCCAACTCTATCAGGCTTTAAGCATGGTATGTCCATGCTAAAAAGCCTCCATGACTTTCCCACTTAACTGGCTGGTCTGAAGGAAGAGGCTCTTCCAGCTCACCTGGTCCTGTCCATAGCCCTGTGCTGCGGTGATCAGAGCAGCAGAGTTCCTGGGAAACCCTGGCATTAGAAATATTTGGCAGTAGGACCCTGGTGATGAGGCGCTAGAAGATGTATACGGTCTCCCTGCCTCAGTACCTGCACCAAGGACCTGCTCAAGAACAACGCAGGGTCTCACCCTAGCCCCAAAATATAAATCAGAGTGGATCAGAAAATACTTTAGTAAATCCCCTAGTAAAACAGGAGAAAAACAGGGGGCAGTAGTCACAACCTGCTGATCAACTGCTCAGACAGTGTAGGTAATCCATGCAAAATCAGAATTAGTAGCCCAAATTCATTCTAACTCATCACAAATTATCCCGAAGTATTTAATAGCAAGAATGTACTTTTTACCACCATACAGAGCCCCCCCCCCATTTCCCTTTAAGAATCCTTAGGTCGTACACTAGATATACAGACTGTACCACATCTAGTAACATCATTACCAATGAGATGCCTAATTGCATTACAACATGCCTCCCAGTTCACTGACGTCCACATGAAAGTGGCAGGCCCACTCTCCTATTGCTCCCCAGGATTTCAGAGTGTTGCCAAAGTTCTTCTACACCCGCTAGAGTGTTTTGCTCTGAGAGGGGGCTCAGCATGCAGTTTAAAACATCAAAGAAAAGAGTTTAAGAGATTACCCTGGGGTCTGCAGAGCAGCATTCTGTACAGTCATTTAAGTGATTCAGTAGCATTTGGCCTCCTATTTGAATTCAGATATTTACATTGTGTACACCACATTGTATTGAAACTTGTACTGTCCAAAACTGGATTTGGATTTTTAACAGGGTTTAGTTTAATCTTGCACATTAAGGAATAAATAAAGAAAGATAGCCCCACCTACCGACAGACCAGTCACAATACAGGGTGAAAATTCATACTGACCAGAAAACATTTGGCTTCTTTCCAGCCTTTTTTCACTCAGACCCCAGAAACACTTTATATCAGCAGGGCAAGAACTCAAATTTCTCATTTTCCCCTTACTCAGTACATAAGCTCAGATGACAAAGTAGTTCATCATTATCCTTTTCAGATTCTACTGCTACTTGATAGGGTAACGTAGGAGCTTCCTTCAGCGATGTCAGAAAATAGAAGAACACCACTAAGCTAAGTGAAGAATCAAAAGAAGTGAAATCCATTTGAAAGGTTCATCCGCATATTGTATCACAGGTGCTGCTTCCTGTGCTCAGGACTGTCAGAACACTTTATCAAGTCAGTAAGGGGATAACTCACACTGCTCATTAGCACATCGTAACTTCAGAAAAGTTTGTTTACCAAGTAATAATGGGAATGCTTTATCCTTTGAAATCCTTTGATCCTATTTCCCTGGGTTTTTTTGTTTTGAGCTTGTTGTTGCTTGGGGCTTTTTGGTTTGGTTTGGATTTTTTTTTTTTTGAGTGGGTAGCTGTAATTCAAGAATTTTATTTCAAGAGTCTTAGTATTTACCAATAGCCCTCATCTTTTCATGTGTTATGTCACTATCCATTTGTAAATAATGATGTTAATGTTGCCTATCCAAAAAGCTCTTTTTCCACCCTGCCTTAAAGCTTAAATTTCTATACATTATACATTTATAGTTTTTCCGTGGATCCCACAGAACTGCCAAGAAAAAGTTGCAAACTTTCTCCACAAAATTCTTTCACAATTAGCCTTCTCCTGCCTATGACTGGTACAGTAAGCTCTCTTGGAAGTACTTCAGTTTCCCTTTACTTTAGAGCCTGAGAAACAAACAATTTCAAGTCATCTAGAATGACTTAACCTTTGAGCATGTAAGGTGGAGAAGAGGATGCTGGATAGACAGACTAACTAGTAATTCCCTGCTACGTGTTTCGTCATCTATATCTTCCTCTGTAATACTAAGTCAAGACACACCTAGAAAAAAATATATTACTGGCACAAAGCTGTCAAGCAGAGACCAATACTCTTGTTCTGTTCTGTTACCTTCTGCTGTTACAAAACCAGACAGCACTGCAGGAAGAAGCATGGTTATAAGGATAATTTTTTAATATGTATCAATGGGGGTCATTTTGCAAATGAGATAATTTTTTTTCTTCTTTTTCCTCTTTGGTGAGAAGTTTATTTAATTACTGAAATACCAGATAACGGGAAGCACTAGGACGAATTAAGTATCACCTTGTGATAGAAGGGACATGACTTAAATGAAAATCACATTGTATAAAAATAAAAAGCAACCAACCAAACAAAAAAAAACACAAAAACAAATTGGCACTTGGACATTGGAAAATTTATCGTTACTGACCTGACAATGTCACAATGCTTCCGGTTAAGAAATTGCTGCATGGAAGCTAATGGAGCTGCTTTTCTCCTCTAGCTTGCTGCAAGGTCTAAGAAGTAATGCAGCATGCTAACAATAACAGAATTTGACATACACGTTCATATTCAACAGGGACTGTTTGATTAACAGTTCTTTCATAAACCTTTTACGATCACTTCATTCAAATGTGTTCTAATAACCAATGCAAAACCAGAGATTAATTCCTCAGGTTCATTTTATTAGCAATGATGAATACAAATCTCTTACGAAAATAGTCTTAACATTTCAATATATAAGAATTGTCTATAAAAATATACTACTACATAACAAAGCCAGGAACTTCTACAAAACATACCATTCAACATATATTTAGCAATATATAGGACATAGTAAAAATCATTTAATTACTTTAGGGTATTTTTACACCCTTTTTGTCAAACAATAACTCACACAACACAGGAAACTACTCATTCTGATATACAGAAGTGTTATCATCATAGAAGTCTATGTATGTTCCACCTGAAGTTACCTGCATCTGCAGGAACATAAAGCCACAATGTTTCTTTGGATGGACAGGCAGTTATGACCACAAAAACATTCTGCCAGTAACTGCATTGTCCTGCTGATGTCAGTGTTGCACATCTGTCGCCAACATTGCCAAGCCTGAATTCATGGAGGGAGAGAGGTTGTGGCTCCGCAACCCTTGTGGGATTGATGTCACAGATGAGGCTACTACCATGGTTACCATGGTTAGAGAACTGGAAAACAGACTCTTCCTGGTTAACTACTGCTAGTTAGCAAGGAAGTGATTTTTCTAAGAGATTGCCTCTCCAGCAATAAACTTTCTTCTCGCAGACAGCTCTTGAACAAAAGCTCAAGGAAGCGAAAAAACTGGGAGAAAGTATTCATACTAAACGATGATCAAGGGTAGTATTATCCATCTGTCATTAGCAATTACAAGATCTGACATCATAAAACAGTTTTTGGAGTTGAGAGAGACCCTAGTTTCAGGCTTCAGAAGAAAAATGACACATTGAACTAGTTACTTCACCAGTGCTGTTGTGCTGAGGTTACTTCATGCCTGGTGTTAGACAAACATAGGAAATCCATTTTACTTAGGTAGATTGCTCGTCTACACAATGACCTTGTCAAATTCTTAGTGTAGATGTATTTAGAAAGCTTTTAGAGCATACTTTGACAACCAACTTAACCTGAAGAAATTGGCTGCTGCACAGTGACAGTACATAGCTTTTTCAGACATTAGCTTTCTATAGAAGAGTTGGGTATGTAAGGCTTTAAGGCTTCAAAGTCCCACTAAGGACACCAGATGAACAGTGTTTTGCATAGTAAAAAGCATAAGAAATATGCTTGCTGTTACTGATGCATCACTAAATCTTTTTACCCTGTGTTTATGTGTGAAACAACCAACAATTAATCATTACTCTTTCTATTCAGGATCCACTGAAATTAGTACATTGAATTAATACACTGAAACTCAAGAGAAACAACTTTACAGCATAGCAGTTGCAATGCAACAATATTCCATCATATTACTTAGGAAGGACTTCCTGTTAGAAAAGTACATTTACAGAACTTAAAAATACTTAAAGATCACAATAGGATACTACAGGCAACAAACATTAATAATACGTTTCTGACGCAAAGCTAAGAAAAGTAACATTTGACCCTGAGAAACTTGCTGCATTGAAACTTAAAGCTAGAAAAAAATCTCAGAAGTAGAAATCATCAAGAAAAAAGACACCAGAATCTGAAAGACTCCAGGTTCAACCTGCAGCTTCATTTCAGTTCTCTTCAAAACCCACAACATTTTAGGGTATCCATACTTTAGTATCATTTCATTCTCCTTCATGGCTTCCAACTAAAATTTTGGTTTTCAGTCTACATTTGAGGGGAGAAAAAAATTAAAAATTGAGGTGGTTGAGAAAATATAAGCTTAAATGTCTTCCATTCCCAATATCACCTAGAAAAGTTAGTTACAGAAGCTAGCTGTCACACGTTATGACTAGAGAAGCCCTAGTCAAGTCCTTCATTCTCATACAAGTTGAGTAATTCCATAAAACATTGATCAAAATCAAAATAATTAAATTAAAATACTCTCCAATACAAGATCTTTCGTAGACTATTACTCAATTTACTTAAATATTTACGAGGGTTTAGGAACAGCAAAAGGAAACAAGTAAGCGGAGCCATAAGGAAATCCTATGGCTTTGGATAAAGTAAAAAATAATAATCTGGGGGAGTTGGCACTACAGATATGGAAATACAATGAAAGTTTCTGCAAGACCTTGGGAGAAAAATTACCAATCACTGTATCAGGTTGGTGGTTTCAGGTCAGCTTATTTTCTACACCTACTTATGTTAAGGGCAAGAAAACAGTCCTTTCTAAAGATGCCTGTTCTCCACTAACTGTAAACAAGTTTCATTGAAATCATATGACCTAAAGATTTTTAAGATGTAAGCTTCCACATTATTTTTATTCTGTATTGACAAAGCAGTATTCATAAGCTGTAATTTAAACTCCTATCTAATTCCCCTTCCCAATGTTTTCACAAGTTTGTAATGTTTTTTCAAGTTCAGGCTACTCTGGTTTTGCCTTCTCCAACCACCTTACTAAGAAGTTACACAGCTGGAACAGCTCCCAGGGCTAGCTCACCACATAACCACATAAGCATGAGCACTGAGCCAACAGGAGGGAGCAGGACTAGCTGACAAACCAAGTTTACATCAGTCTGAACTGCTTTGGAACCACACCTTTGTTAAGTGTCAATTCAAACACATGCTATTAAACATGAAGTGAAGCAGTAAAAAATGCAGTCTATTTTCCTTCCCTCCCTGTAAGCAGTGACAGTGATGGCTGAGCAGCAGAAGAAACAATTCCAGTTTACAATTTCAAGTATTAAGTAGTAATTCCAAACTGGAATTTTATTATTACATCAGGCCTTTAAGAGATGTGAAAGCAGTTTCATACTACTCCTGACCTTGTCAGCAGTAGCTGAACTTCAGCCTTCATGAGAAGCAACAAATGCATGCTATAAGCATGATCTATCACTCAACTGAAATCTGTTTGTGTCCATAAACACATATGGATCAGGGCACTGGTTACATATAGACATTTACATACAGAATCTTGTACAAAGATAGCTCCTCACTTCCAGGCACATCCCAAAGTACTATGCACATTACAGTCCTTCAGGACTCAAGTTCCAGGATCTGCCCTGCTAGGGTGCAATGCCCATTGGCAAAAGAAAAGATATGTGAGTAGACATCCTTAAATCAAAATCAGAAAATATCCACCAGCATTCACTTTTAGAAAAACACTAGAATGAGTAAATAACTGAAAACCACCTCATGATACAAAGGACCAAATAAAGATCCAAGTTAAAATTTTCTCTACATACTACTGATACAGTACCCGAAAGTACGTAAGACTCCATTTGGGAAAATCCATTTATCCGATACTAAACAGCTATTCCTCCTCAAACATGAAGATGCTAACATAAATAACACAAGCCTTTTTTCTTAGTATTTGTAGCTATCAAGATAAAGCCCATAAAAGTGAGAAGATGTGCAAGAGCAGCAACTAAATGCAGTGGGCTGAAGCTGCCCACTAGCACTGCCTGATGTGGTGCAGATGCCTCCATGCCATGAGATGCTTATGTGTAGCTCTACTCTCCCATCAAGCTCTCCCCAAACCTGTTCTGTACAATCTCTGCTACTACCTTGGGCAACCTGCATTTTCTGTGAAACTGCAATTACTTTGCGCTCTTGTAAATTCTTAGGAAAAAGGCATAAGCTTTGTTGTAAATCCTCCTAACTTTATGAAGGCCAAACCTTAAACTTGGTCTCATAAAGAACTTTTGTATAGAAGAATCTACACAAAAGGGTCATAAGCAGCATTTAAAATAACCTGTATTAAATACCTAAAAAATATAATATTTTGCATAGAATAAAGTGCAGCTACAGCATACAATTCCATACCACAAGAAATGGCTAATTTACGAGTGATACACAATTAACTGTTGTCTCTCATCACTGAGACTGCAGCAACTGAAGACATGCTTACTGAGAAAGTCATGTTAAAAAAAAAGAGGGATTAAGTTATTTCATTATGTCTGTAAAGTAAGTGCAAATATTTAAAATTCTTTTTAAAAGAAAGTAAAGCTGAAGACAATTTTCACAAGTTAATTTTCTCTTGATATAATTTGGAAAGATGAAATAGCTTTTGTTCTTTCAGAATCCAAATTAAAAATAAATCCCCATTTGGCATCCGTTTCATGGGAAAAAAAAAAAAAAAAAAGAGCCTATAAATGTGTAAGCTTTATCTGTTTTAGAAAAGTTGGATGTTTATAGGATTATAACTCTTTTTTCACTTCTAACTTTTGTACTGCAATCCCTCTGCTAATCAAGCACAGAATAGTATTAAATAATCCCGGGAGAATCATTTCCACTGCTCAGAAGAACAGAGAAAGGGTCTAAGAAGTGGAGAATAAGGCATTTTAGGAAAATAAAAGCCAAAAAATTATTGTCCACTTCTGATAGGAAGCAAGCAACTTTCAAAATTTTTTCTACTTCTTGTATTTGGATGCCTAAATATGAGAAAGAAAAGTATATACCCAATCAGATGTTAACACATATTCAATTTTGTTTAAAAAAAAAAAAAAAAAAAAAAAACAAAAATAATTTTCCATAATTTGGTAAATTAGATATTTAAAATAAAAAAAAATTAATATCGTGTCCATAGAGATTTCAAGATTGTTTGCTTCTGTAACTAATTACTGTCTGCATTGTCAGATTTCATTTTCTTTAGCTTTCTTCAGGGTTTGTCGCCACTTACGAATAGCAGTTCCAGAACTACTCGCTACTACACAAAGGGCACCACCTACAGTCCACCAAGTTGGCAGATGATTGAGAAAAAGAATTTGTAAAATAAAAGCAAACACCACATCCATTGTTTTCATTATGGCTACAGGTCCAGCTTTCTCTATCTGTAATGCTTTTGTGAGAAATATCTGACCCCCTAACCCTAACAACCCTATTAATATTAGAAGAACCCTATCTTTACCACAGTGAGGTAAACGCCATTCATTCATAATAAACAACGCTGTAACACATCCAATTAAACCAATGACAGCATAATACCAAATTGACAAAAAATAATGCACAGATTTTCCCACCTTCCTTAGTATAACAAAAGTCAAAGCCGCAGATACTGTGCTTGTAATTGCTGCTATAGTCCCTTTAAGGTGCTCTGTGTAACTTCCTTCAATCCCTGTAACGTTTGACCCAAACAGAAATGGCGGTCTGGCAATAAGAATCACTCCAGTGATGGCAAAGAGGGTAAACAGAAGATCCCAAATACTGTACTTCTCTTTGAGAAAGATCCATGCCAACAATGATGTAAAAACAGGACTGCTAAAAGTTATAACAGTGGCATCAGCTAGTGGCATGACTTGGTAAGCATAGTAGAGAAGAATCATTGCAGTAGAACCAAGGAATCCCCGGAAGAAAAGGAAAATTCTTTTACCTTTTGGTCCCAAAAAACCTGTTCTGAAAAACAGAAATGTCAGCGTTAATATTGCTGGCTTGCTTATTTCAGGACCAGCATTAAATCACATTTAAATGTACACACCCTTCTAGACTGTGCACACCTTTCTAGATGAAGGTCTTATCTCAAATATCAAAATATTTTTAACTCTCTGACCACAGACGAATTTATTCCCATCACCATCCCCAATCACATTCAGAGTCCAGAACCTGTTCTTCTCGCTATTAATTTTTCTGCTTGCAAAATAACCCAAGCAGAACTTAAGGTAAACACAATTTATGTTCTGTTTTTTTAAGAACACCATTTCATGGAAGATTAACACATTTGATGTAATCCCTGCAGAAACCTCTACAATTCAGGGATTCAAAGATTTTCAGTTTCTGAGTTGTATTCAGAAACTATTAACTAATCCAAAACAATGCCGTTATGCAACTGAAGTCTGAATTAAAATAATCTTGCAATCTGATTTAAGCAACTGATAACTCTAGATCTATTTTTAAGAAATAACTTTAACTACTTACTTGTAGTATATTAAACCAGGAAGAACAAATGCCATTTGGAAAATACATCGAAATGCACTCACTTCCACTGAATGTACGTCTTCTATTTTTTTAAGAAATAAGGAGGCCACTGAGAAAAGGAAGGCAGACAGTACGGTATAAAACAGACCAAGTCCTGGACAGGCAGCTTTCTTCTTTGTTCCTGCAACAGATAAACTCAAGTAAATAATGATCCATTTGAAGATTTCTCAAGTTAATCAGCTCCCCATACTGCAGTGCTTCATACATTTGTTGCTATTCTTGGGGAAGCAAGAGAAACAAATGCAAATATTACAGGTATTCATGAGACCTGCCTTGAAAATATATTTCACTGACCACCACAGGTCTCAATTTTTTTCTTAAAATATGAGAGACTTAACACTTTGGATACAAAACTTGTCACATTTCCACATGAGTTAGTGGGATTTACATCTTGGATACATCAGCCCAGTTTAGGCGATTCATTGTAGAACTAGTATGATTCTGACCACCACAAGGACCAACAAATACAACAGATTACAAAATGGTCCATGGTCAGATTCTTAAACTTATTACCTTGGGAAACATCTGATTATTCATTAAGTTACTCAAGTTTCATAAGCAACAATTTAATTTCCTTTCTCACAAAGACACACATAAAAATTGTGTACAGAACCTTACTTCTGTTATATTTCATGTATATTTTGCAGCTAAATCGCCCTAACTTTGACCTAGACCTACGAAAGTTTTACATAATATTTATTTAGCTGTAAGAATCCAAGTATTTTCTTCAAGTAAGCATCATTATTACATTACCATTAAGAACACATTTTTAAGTAGAAGAAATTTGACTGACTTTAATTTCAAAACATTATAGGCTGGTGTAAAGTACTGTTAAGTTCCATGAAGACCTTAGTTACCACCTTAGTTTACACTTATTTAGCAGACTTCCAGAAGTAGCTTCCCAAATCTAATAGCCTCTATTCAAGTGTCCCCACTGCCTCAGGCTCTCTTCAGGGATATACTCTTCCTTGTTCCACTTCATCTTCTCCACCCTCAATTATTCAAACAATAACTTAAAAAACAAAAGAAAAAGGGCAGTTAACTGAGAGGGTGAAATGCTGCTGTCCTCAGCAGCCTCCCTAAAGAAACCAGCCTATTTTGCTATTGCTTTGCTGCATAGGAACAGTCTTGCCACTGGACCTGAAGGTGAACAGTAAGGAAAAGAACCCATCTAAAAATCTGACTGGGATGCTACCTCACTCTTTTCTTTCTGTCTGCACAAAAAACTGGAAGTTACCTTTTCTTCTACAACAACCTGTAAAGCTAAGGGCAAGAACTCCATGTCCGTGAGGCAGTGTTTTGACAAAAGGGTACCTCACATTAGTGTGGAAGCCTGTAGGCCTTATGGATCCTCTAAAACCCAAAATCAGCAGGGCACTGCTGTGAGTTGCTTAGCAACTAAATATGGGTATGAGGGGCTTTTTGTTTTGTTCGGGGTGTGGGGTTTTTTTTAACTAACAAAACTTGTCACAAGCTGTTTTGATCCTCCTTGAGATTAGCACTCAAGGATGAGAAACTGCACTTACTACACAATAGCTAAGACTGGGCCAATACAGTGTATATAGCATTGGTTCTGGCTTCAACAGTTCTAGAGACCCAGGCTTAACAACCACAACCAAAATTTAAAGCACGCAGAAGGCCTGCTTTTCAAGGAATCCAGCCACACTGAAGCTGAAAATGAAAGACAGTTTCTACTAGAAATACTTCTATTAAGCAATAGCCTCTTACATGAAAGTGACTATAAAAGCTATCACCAACCAACACAGGACCTGGACGTCTACCAGCTACGAAACAGAGTGCATTTAAAAAATGTTCATGAACTACAAAATGTCCTAAGCCACACAGTCACACAACAGAACCACGAAATCAACAATGTCTCTAATATTAAAGCAAGAGGAATCAGACTGGCCTATAACTGAAAAGGAAATCCAAACCCAGGCTGGCCTATGGATGAACACAGCACAAACAGAACTATTAACTTTTATTTCAGGCACGATCACTTGTCTCCTTACTACAGAACGAAGCCAATCTAAATAATGGAAGTGTTGAAATGGAAAACCAGTCAAATTAAAGTAAGCTGAAAAGATCTTATACCCAGAATTAATCCTGTGATTTGAAGGAACAAAGAAAAAAATGGAACTCATTTTTGTAAGACAGCCAATAAACCAAACCTATCAGAAACAGTGTCTTGTAATTCTAGAATTTAAACCATCAACATCTCATATTGCCAAAGCATGTACTCAGTACAATGAGAAAGTGGTTGATTTCCTTTTAAAAATACAGTGGTCCAAGTTCTTCTACCAAAAATAAGAACTGCAGTTCTAAAGAGTACTCATTTCAAGACATATTGCAAGGATGTTAGGTTAAGATAACATTCCCACCCCACAAAATACTAAGCCTCCAAGCAACAGCCTTATGCCATCAAAATATTCAAGCACTCATACTTTTCTAAAAAAGTGTAGCAGTCTGAAAATGACAAAGTTTGAAGTAGCACCCATACCCTCTTTTCTGAGTGGCTGCAGGTTTGAGGTTTTCCAGTTTTATTCCCTGACCATCTCCAAATGTAAGGCTTTCCAAGAATCTTTCATTCCTGTTTCAAGTACTAGTCAAATGCCTTCCACTGCGCACCATTTTCTGCGTAAATTCTTGTTGCCTGTATTTTAATGCCATGCTTTCTTGAAAACAGCTTTTATACTTGCAAAATGCAGAGAAGAAAATCACACTTCTCACATACATGCATCTTGAGTATAGTAGCATAGGCAGAAGAGTACTGGCTGTGAGGAAGGTGGTCAGTGAGAA
>JAOEHX010046898.1:0-10939 GCA_025448015.1 Bolborhynchus lineola
CTCTGCTCTAGAGGTGTAACACAACACAGAACAGAGAAAGGCAGCAGAATGTAGTTAAGCTTTTTAACTAAATCAGGTAGCAAAACGATCAGCTGGAAATGGAAATAAAGAGTAACTTGAGAAAGCAGAAGCCAATACACAAGTTGGATGGAGTACAATTCCATAAAAAAACCCTACCCCATCCTTTGCTGGAAGCAGACATGAACACCCACACCCCCTCACTCTTCCAACACAAATGGTATAAAAAAGGAATAAAAACTACCACCCCACACACTTGTATATAGTAATATCCAAACATTCGAAGCAACACCACAATTTTTAATAAACTTTCAGCCATATCTAATCTAGACATTGAACATCTCTCCCTCTGCACAAGAAAGAACAGACAGGATGCCAAGTGTTGAAATTGTGTTGTCTACATCTAAGTTTTTCCAAACTCTTAATTCTTTATTGCCTGGCATAAAACTTCACCATCACTGTCACTGTATCCCTTGCTCCCAGAGAAGTAAAATGATGTTTTCTAGCACTTCTTGGTCTCCTTTTACAGCTGCTTTTGCGGAAAGCAGATTAAATATATAACACTTTTAATAATGAAAACATTTTTTTTTTTCATTACTGTCTGTCAGACCCTGAATCCTTCTTTGTATAGCAGGGATAGTTTCAATTAGAGTGTAACATTCTCAGCTAAAACTTGTTCCTGCAGTTGTGTTCTCTCATTTTTCCATGAAATTACATTGCTGCTCTTCCTGAAGGTGGTAGTAGATAAAAAAAAAAAAAAACACAATACTTTTTGTTTGCAAATTTCACAGAAAACCACTTTGGTTTGGATTTTTGTATGTTACCCACCTAGAACCACTCAGACCCTGAAAATTCTAATAATTTTGGTTAGAATGACCTGAGAAAGTAAAAATTTACTTTTAGGTATTTACATATGGTCTCTATTAGAGTTCTGTGAAATGGCTGCCCTATAAAATGGTTGCCCTTTTCATTTCATGTGTGCAGAACTTCAGAACAAAACTATTATAGTTCTATCCAATCCCAGGAATCTCAGACTCACTCAGTTATTCCCTACGGTTGAGATCTATTTGTCTTCCAATATGTTCCCAGACTCTGAAGCAACAAAAAAGAAAAAACTATGCAAATTTCACATTTGTAAATCTCTAACAAGTTAGATGTATTCAGCTGTGGGGTTGGTGTTTTGTGTGCATGTTTTAAGCATTTTGTAATTTTTTTTTTTGTAACTATATATATACTCAGTGATTAATCGTTCTTTAATTAACTTAGATCTGCAGAAATGAATTCTACTATAGCTCCTTTATGATATATCCTGTATTTAGAAGATACTTAAAACAGATTTATCAAGGTTTTTTTCCACAGTTGAACTAAGATTGGTAAAGTTTAACACTGACTTCATGGTATAACACTTTGTGACAGCAAAACCCTTATCTGCTGCCTGTAACATTTGACAAAACCACTGTTAGATTTTTTTATAGTTGAATACTCTTAGAATTTATTTTTCCCAATAGTGTCTGTCCAGTCAGACCTCTGCACCCTTACAGCCTGCATTAGAAGAAAATTAAATTGAATACTGAAAGTGAACACAAATGAAAGTGAAAAACAAAGTCATATCATAACATGTTTTTGAAGTTTAGTGGGTTGTGTTGTTACTGCTTTCTCTTTAGTTTTAAGGTTTCGAGGTTTATGTAACCAAAGCACACTGGATGGCAGCTATAATTTCATTTAGTATTGCTACAATGTCTTGAAGCTCTTCTTTCAAGCATCACTTGCCTGAAAGAAATAGTTGCTGTATTTCATAAGCTATCTATAATCATCCAGTTTTCATATATCAAAGATCATTTATATTTACCAAAATGCAAACATCAATAATAGGTAGTTTTGAAGAAACTAAGCCCTCAGAAAAATAAAAAGTCAGAGACAAACTGTATAATGTTATGTTGGAACTTGTCTTATTTCAATGCCAATCCTGTTGTGACAACATACATCAGCAACTAGAGGAAAGCATGAAAGATGCATTTTTGGACATCAGCTCTTTAGCTTCCTGGAACTTTTTACTTATTATCTGTAACATCATCAGTATGTAAAATGTCAGATGTAAAACATCTTACACATTGGCAGCACTAACTCTGGTAACTACCTTGCTAATTCTTTTGAGATCCCTGAATATAAGGTCTCTGAATTCAGAGTTCTTCACTTTCATAGCTAAATGAGAAACTATAGGCCTAAGATGTAAAGGGAAATACGGTAACTACATAGCCTCTTTCTTGAATTTAACCCTCACTCTCTGGTCCAGAAACTTGTCCTAAGCTTTCTAAAGAACAGATGGAGGTCAGAAAGGAGGGAAGCATGCTGGGCAGAGCAGTGGGGAAACACAGCAACACTGAAAGGCAATTGACAGGTGTCACTTCTATGAAACAGACTGTCTGCTGCAATGCAAGTTCATAACTAGTCTTTTGTTATAAGTTGCCCGTATGGCCATGCTCTGGCATAGCATGGCATGCAAGAAATGATGATTTAGGGGACCTAGACCATGATCAAAAAGCCAGCCCAGCAGAGGATGGGGGCAGCAATGGACACAAAGCACCAGATGCACGAGTTTACATCCTCCCCACCCAACGTTTTGCACCTTGGGACTCCTGAATCAAAATAACTACTCCTTTTGCATTTAAGTCCTTTTTATTAAATGCCTCAAATACACATCTGGAATCTTTGCTCTTTAATACCTACTCTAGATACTCTTTACCTAGAAGGTATACTCAACTTGAAGATGTGAAAACACTATCGAGAGTCTTTCTACAAGCACTAAATTAGTATTTATTCAAACACATCTGCTTTTGAATCATTGCTCTCCCTTCTTAGTGACCTATCTAAATCAAAACTAAGCTCTTTTTTTCTTGCCTAGAGCTACTAAAATGCTTATTCTTGCCCTTATCTTTATTTGCTGCAGAATCTACCATTGATTTTCATCAAGTCTCTGCATTTCATAACTCAAAATTTATAACCACCTCTGTGAAACTCAAGTTTTTTATAACATGCTATATATTTAACATGAGAGAGACACTTCTGCGCCTACCACAATTTCCAATGAGGACATTAAAGCTTTATTATGGGTGTTTCAGAATGCATTGCAGACAAGCAGAGAGGCACCAATAAATTATTGAGGACATTCTAAATGAATGCAAATAAAATCTTCATATACAACAGCATTCTTTTTTGAATTTAGCATTTGAGGCATTTCTCTAGTTTTAAGTATCACTTTTTGTAATGCATATTCAGTTTTCCTCCCCTTTTCTGCATAGGTAGAGCCAAGTGAATTTAATTAGCTGAAAGAAAAATTAGGGGGGAAAAAATACTTATATTACTACTTTTCATTCTCTAACAATAACCAATAGCCTTCTGCCTAAAGCACTGCTGGGAAGTTCTTTCTTTCTTCAGAATCCCACGACTTCAAGACAGGTTGCAGACCATTAAAATCTGGTCATACATTTCCTGATGAGTGGTGAACGTAAAAAGAATTCCTAAATTTCTAAAAAGGGCAAAAGAGATTTAAATTAATTGTTCAAGGAATCCATTATCCCTACTTAGGAATTTATTATTTGGCATAGTGTCAATGAAGTGTAAAATATATATAATAAATCCATTTTATTGTATAGATACCAGCACTACCTTCATGGTCTGATTCTTGGGTTTGTTATTCTGCAGTACAGACATGAAAACACAGCCCTGAACTAGGACTTTGAGGAGAAGGAGTTTACAACTTCTCATCTCCAGCTATACAATAGGTTAACATTCCCCTCAGAGACTCTATATGCAATATACTACCACTGAAGAAGCAAAATTCATATGGGAAAATTAAAAATTTAATAATACTCAAATGCTAACTTTCTAGAGATCTATGCTCACATTCTGGGCAACGTTTTGGAGATACATATTGATAAGAAACAAAAAGACATGTACACACAAGTTATCAAATTAGGTTTGACTTTAGAAGTGAAACAAAATGAGATGCCTGTAAAGTGTGAATAAGATTACTAATAGTAGTCTAATCATAGCTCCTCCTCTTCTCAACCTCTGAAAACTCCATCTTTTCACTGTCTCAGTAACAGGGTTACATTTTTTAAACCCATCTGAAACACTGATCGTCATTTTGAGTGGACAGCTTTGATGTGTGCTTTAAGACCTAACTACCGTAAGTATTTATAATATTTCATAGTCTCACTTAGGGTTTGAGTTTTAAATGTTCAAACCCACATTTTTTAAAACAGTCATAGAATAATGGACCATGGTTTACATGCAATATAAAGCCTAGAATAATATTTATATCTCTACCGAGATTACAGAAGTACAGATAGTTCCATTGCAGACATGCGATGAAAAATTTACATGCTACACGATTAAACTCTAATTATACTTTGGACTAAGTATTGTACCATGAACACCACTTAAACAAACATCATGAGAAAAATCATTTCACATTAGATAGAAGGGTGTTTCTAAAATGTTTCCCTGGGTCCTAGTTTTCATGATTATTGATCTGGCTTATTGTCCAAAGCAAATATTGATGGTTTGCTACAATGGACTCAGCCTTTGATTCACATGTTTCAGTCTGCCTTTCTTTTCCTAATTTTAGTTTCTAATGGGAACAACAATGTGAACCCCTTTTTTCAAGCTCACAAATTCATGCTAAGTTCTGGCATTTACATATGCCAGACATAGTAATGACTTCTCCTCTCTCCGCTCTACATTTCTGATTTTTTGTTTTACTTTTCACTAGGTGGACTGTAGGTAGAAGAAATAGTTCTTGTCATGTAATACATATTTATAAATATTTTTCTTTCCCTATTAGTGAATTTCTTCTCCATTGCTGAGCAAGTCTACAGTATCTTTTCTGCTATGAATGCTGTGTTTTTCCCCCTTATTGTTTGTCGGGCAGTAAATGCTTAAAAAGAAACAAACAAAAAACGCCAACAGTTCTGACAAAAACGTCATTGTCTTAAAAGGAAAGATATACATTCCTGTGACTATCTTGCTGGTCATGTGCATCTGCTACTCAAAACACTGTACTGACGACACAGTGTAGGTGGCAATCTACTTCGGAACCTCTTCTGTGTCTGCCCTAAAGTACAGCACTTTGTAGCTATAAAAATACACTACATTTTAAACGTGGAGAGTTATCTGAAAACAACAACAAAAAAAAAAAAATAAAAAAGAAACAACTAAACAGCCAAAAAAAACAGCCAATACATTTATTTGTTCTACATACCTTCTTACTGAATGTGATACAATTCAAATTTCCTGTTTTCAGTGAAATTAAATACACCATCTAGTGGCTAGCATGTAAGCCTTTCTTTGTAAGTTTCCCTGATTATTTTGACAGAATCTAACACACTGTTTCTTATAAACACAGCATATTAAGAATACTTTGTATTAAAAAGAAAACAAGCCAGATTTACAAAACATGCCACTGATATCTGTTATCCCAAATGAAGAACACGATACATGATCTAATAATGTTTTCTTCAAAATTCAGAGAAATTGCAAAGTTAGAACGGATTATGGTTTTGCAACAGTCTTTTGAAATTGGACCAGATTTTGCTCAGTAGCTCATAATATTTCCATGGGTATTTTAAGAAGCATTCACTCCTTATGGTTTTTCAAAAGATGAGGTCAAATTTCATCTAAGAAAAAAATTTTTATTACCATTAGACTCTAATACAGAGACAAAAAAAAAATGTATCTAACAAAGAACATGAAGAAATTATAGATGGATAAGTGAAAGCATTTTAAAATGAGAAAAAGAAGATTTGGAATGCGAGATGTAAATTCATGTTTATCCCATGCAACTGAAAACTGACATGGTTTTGAAAAATTCCTAATTAAAAGAAATTCTTTTGTTGAAACATAGTCCAAATACATTGTGTATGCAAGTACACTTTATTGCTAAGGAACTGGATTTCTAAGAAATAAGAAAGATTTTGCTGGGCTTTTAAAACAAATAAAGTTCAGTTTTATCCTTAGCTTGACTCTAACAGCAGGTAAAGAAGCTAAATAGAAAACCTGCCCAGGATTTACTTAACAGGAAGCTTCTATGTATACAAAAGGAAAAAAAAAAAAAAAATGTTCTGAAATAACAGTTTGCAAGTTACTTCTGGCCTTTCTTATTTAACTACAGAAACATAGCCTGACTAGAACCTGTTTGCTCATTTTGTGATACGGGTTCTAATTTATACACATTTTAGTGGTCTTCTTTCATGGGTTAAGTATTTCAAAGCTGAATATTTGAACGTTGCAACTCTCAGTTTTAGAGATATGCAGAATAGCTACAGAGAACCCCAAAATATTAGCAACAGGCAATCAGCACTGACCAACAAAGATGAGGGAAAAATCTTCATGCTTTGGCTTAACTTCTGTGAGCCAGTTAGTGGAGAGTCTTCCACAGACTTGTACAATACTCTCCAGTATCTCCTTTCATTTAAAAACAGGTGTACTACTTCTGACAAATGTTCGATCCTATTAGTTTCAAAGATAAATGTCAGTTCTTGGCCCTAGTTCTGAGGACACTTTTACTGCATTTTGTTTCTGTGTCATCTTTCATCAATAAGGAGAGTACTCCTGATTACTATGAATGCTGCTGTGAAGAGAACGTTTATATCAGGATCTTCACTTTTTGATAAAATGACAGGCAATGCAGCCTTGAAGTGCATCTCCATATACCCTTTGGTTTACTTTTTCTCTGCTCAAAACCAAAGATTATTTTATGAGTTAACAGAAAATTCTAGCCACTAAACTCTATTTAGAATTTATAGGGTTTGTCAGATATGGGTAAATTGCTTGAGAGCATTGCATGTATTTTCCAATTGAGTATATCTAAACCTTTTGAGGTTTCCCTATCACTATTTACTTTTTCTATTATGTTATAAAGCACCATGATTCTTTAAGTAGGTGATTGGCCTCATATGTCTCATTGTTTGTTCAAAGTACACCACAGAAAGCTCAGGAAGGAGATTCAGCATGTACACAGAATACTCAGATGTTCAAAACAGTGTTTTGCCAAAGTAAATGCTAGTTAGACTAGTGATCAAAGTGACCCATAAAAACTCTCTTCCCACTTTTCAGATATTTTTATCATTAAAAAAAAAGCTGTCAAGAAATCTTTTCTCATATCTGTACTTAACACTTTCAATAGCCCATAATGGAGGAAGGTAATGGGAACAGAATAATTGCTAGAATTAAGAGAGAACATGTCTAATACTGCACTATTCAGTCAAGTGGGTGAACAAATGAATGTAGATAATGACGAATTAACTCTATCATCATGCTGAATTCCTGTCAGCACTCCACTATTTGCAAAACCAGTATTTTGGAAAAGCTTACAATTTTTCACTACCTCAGGACAGAAACTGTGGTATTTGCAGCAAACCAGCCAGCATTATCAGATGACAAACTCCAATACTGCCTGTAGCCAAACTCCAATCAAACTGCCTGTAGACTGCTCAGCAAAAACAGTCATGAGAAAAGAAGGGAGCCACTAGGCTCTCTGTCCTGAAACTTGACACAGTAATATTCAGAATGACACTGGCAACAGAAAAGGAATGGTTGGGTTTGACAGCTAAGAACATGAAATGCTGCATGGAGACGAGAACCATTAAGCTGCCGATTTTCTCCTGTTTCAGAGGCAGAGGAAGATAACAGGCTTCCCATGTGAGTTTTGGGGGACTGTTTCATTATTTGAATGTTGGCTAATATACAGACTTAATTACTGTTTAGACCCTCTAGCTGCTAGTATAATCTATGCATTAAAAAATAGCCACATTTATTTAGCCAGAATTAGGCTATGCAATTACTTTTTTTTTTTTTCTTTTTAAGGTAAAGAAGAAAACAAGTGATAAATATCACCCAACTTGTTAAGACTATATACTATAATACACATATAAAATTGCCTATTTGGCTGAGCAACCAAGGAAAGGTGCTTGTCTTTAGCAAAATGTACTTTAAGTATATGCAGTTTCTGCAATGCATCCAGAAAGAAAACCCTGGAATTTATATTATTTTGAGATTATGTCATTCACTCACACTGAGGTCAACAGTCAACGCAATAAAGGAACTCTCAGAGAAATACCCGAGATATATCTGGGTTTTCTAGGTAGTTGCAAAATAAAGCAAAAAGGGAAGATGACCTTTTAATAATTAGTTACTGTTGCACTTGGAAATCTGAAGTGCATCATAAGACTTCTATGATATATGCTCATCATTACTTACGATAGTTTTGTTGCACAATGCCTCTACCAAAGTAACCGTCATTGCTCTAAACCAGTTTACAAATATAGCACAAGAAAAACACAACAAATTAAAATGAGTAGCAGATCAGCATGCTCAAACCACTCTTTCTGTCTAGAGTTGCTTCACTGCAGCAAGATATTATGGAGGAGGAGTTGTCTGCATTTTCTCAGCTGAAGACTTGACCTTTCTAGTCTAGTTCTGATACAACTTATGAAAGATAGACTGAACTGTGCTCTCCAAACCCCAAACTCTTAGCACAGCCCCTGTTCCTAAAGCTTACCAGTTGGCACTGGAGCTCCTTGAGTTGTCCCAATTCACACCCTCCCTCAGCTGGCAGGAACAGCAGCTAACAGAGCAAGGACTGAGAACAAAGAATGGATCTGGTCACATTTGTTTAATCAGTGGCCCAGGTACATTGGAGAGGCCAAATTTCCTACAGCGAAATTACTGAAGTAAAGAGGTCTGTGTTTTTACTAATTAAGGTGAGGTTTTCTCTGTGACTGTGTTTATGATGGTAACATGAATACTTTTCTGTAGTTTTCTTGAGGACTTGACAAAGCATTTATACAAATAACCATAACCAAGGTTTACATATGCAGCAACTAACCACTAGGAACCATCAGGACCTTGGACCACCGTAAACACATTAGTGGTGTATGAATGGCCAAACTGTGAATGAAAACTTCTATTTTCTTCCTTACTTTCTATTTTAACAAACATAATAAATCTTTGCTCTATAAATCACATTTCAGCACTTGTGGAACTAAAGAACACAGGTTTAATTCAGTAAGCTGTTGAGATGAGGAATTACCACAACATTCAGTACACCTCACATCATGAGGGCACGCAAATGATCTTTTACAATTTTTGCTGTTACCATCTAAATACCCATGAGGTCAGATTCTCAGCTAAAACAAAGTTAAAAATAGCTGCTGATGTAGCTGCTCCATTTAGAAGCAATTCACTCTTGAATGCACTCACTGGTGATTCCAAGTTTAACTTATATCATAACTACTAATTCTTTAAGAGCTCGGAAATGTGGTTCCATTCAGATGTTTGCACAAGGAAATGCATAAACACACCTGTGGTAAAAATAACTATGTATCAAAAAGTAAATCCAGAAAGTGTAACTGCCTAGTATACCTTCATATGCATCTCCTGAGAATGGTTGTGCAGTAGATTTAACTTCCTATTACTAAACAAGAGGAAATTAAAAAGTCTGCAGGAGTAATTGAATTGGCTCAATTATTAGTGAAACAGTCGGAAGATACTAATCTTCCTTAATCTACTGAATTGACTAAATTGGCACAGGAGCTGAAGAACTGCCAAATTTGAACTGGTTTCAAAAAATCCTCTGTTGCTAGCAGAAATCAGGATTTATTTGCTTATTTTGAAATATCCTGTGGCTATATCTAGTAATTACAGTACAGAAACACTCTCAAAATCATAGAGAAAAACAGCCAACAAAATACTCTCAAGAAAGAAAATGAAAGCACCCTTTGATTCAGAAAGAGGCTTCACAGCTCTCTAATGTGAACATCTTACATTAAACTGTTAACTGCATGTATAAACACCCTGAAAAAAAATGCAACTTGATTTCAAACATGTTAGGGACTGCCTGTTTATTTCATAATGTCCAACTCTGACCATTCAGAATGGCTTTTTTTTCTCTTTGCAAATGATTATGCTTGATCACACAGTTAAATTTTCACCAGATAAATTAAGGGCAGCAAAACCAGATCTTATGTTAAGTCTCATTCCAAAAGAAACAACTGAATAAAGGAGGAAATCATTTTCAGACAGGACACTCCCTGAATGGCTTTAAGCCACAGTGCTGCTGAATTTGGGTGATGCTGCCTACAGACGCTAAAGCTGAATTGAATCCTCCATCCAATTATTGTCATTTTTCGGATGTTTATCTTATTTTTTTTTTTTTAATAAACTGTTCCAGAAAGCTTTCCTATTCCTACCATTTCCAATCCCAGAGCTTCAATGCCAGCTGCTATGAAACAACTACAAGTTGAAAGAACATTGTGCCTCTCACATGAGACTATCTGAGCTACTTGACCATAGTTCTGGGGAGAAAATGGCTTGGTAGTCCCCAGATGGGTGCAGCAGTAGAAAATAGATTGATAACTTGCCCAGGTAACCAAAAAGAATCTGCCTTCTCTTCACCAGTCTCCTTCAGCATGGCATGAGCTTGTAGTAAGAATGGAAATAAAATCTCAAATTTGGATTTCTACAGATACTCTCAAAATTACTTGCGTGAACTTAACCACATATTATCTGCCAACATAAGAAAATCTATACAAATGGCAAATAGTTAAAGAGTGTATTTCCCATTCCATCATAAAATGCTGTATTAATGCATTACATGGAAATCACAGGAGACAGTTAAACTAGAGAATAAGATGTGTGGTATTAAGACATTGAGAATGGAGAAAATTGGACCATAATGAAGTGACTGAAATCACTGTTAAATGCTGCCTATAGAATATGGAGGTATGATGAATTGCATTTCTTTCATTACAGCTCTCCTACAATATTCAGATACGAGATAAAGTTTTGTTGTGGTTTAGGCCGTAAATCAGCCACGCAGTTTGCTACATGGAGAATCAAAAGAATGCAACTCCCACAGGTT
>JAOEHX010046904.1:0-20792 GCA_025448015.1 Bolborhynchus lineola
GGGAAGGAATGCCATCCAGAGGGACCTTGACATGCTTGTGAGGTGGGCTGATGCCAACTTGATGAAGTTTAACCATGCCAAGTTCAAGATCCTACAGTTGGATGGGAGCAATCCGAGGTACAGCTACAGTTTAGGCAGAGGATAGATTCAGATCAGCCCTGTGGAGAAACACTTGGGGATTTGGTCAATGAGAAAATGAACATGAGCTGGCTTCAGTGTGCTCTTGCAGCCCAGAAAGCCAACAATATCCTGGGCTGCATCAAAAGGAGCATGGCCAACAGGTTGAGGGAGGTGATCCTGCCCCTCTACTCTGTTTATGTGAGACCTCACTTGGAGTATTGTGGTATTGTGTGCAGTTCTGGTGTCCTCAACATTAAAAGGACATGGAACTGTTGGAACAAGTCCAGAGGAGGGCCACAAGGACGATCAGGGGACTGGAGCACCTCCTGTATGAGGACAGGCTGAGAAAGTTGGGGCTGCTCATTGTGGAGAGGAGAAGGTTGCATGGAGACCTCATAGCAGCCTTCCAGTTTCTGAAAGGGGCTTATAAGTATGCTGGTGTGGAACTCCTCATTAGGGACTCCTTATTAGCGGTTGTCGTGATAGGACATGGGATTGGGTTCAGACTTATAAGGGGAAGTTTAGATTGAATATGAGGAAGAAATTCTTTACTGTATGGGTGGTGCAGCACTGGAATGGCTTGCCCAGGGAAGTTGTGAATGCTCCATCCGTGGTGGTGTTCAAGGGCAGGTTGGACAGAGCCTTGGGGGGCATGGTTTAGTGTGAGGTGTCTCTGCCCATGGCAGGGGGGTTGGTAGTAGATGATCTTAAGGGCCTTTCCAACCCTAACTATTCTATGATACGTGATGCAATTTTTATAGAGCAAAATCTGACTATTTCACATAACTAAATATAGGAATATGTCACCTAATTATTGAACAGTTTGCTCCCTTACCTAAACCAAGCTGTAATAAGCTGAAGTCCAGAAAAAGTTCTGACAAGCCTTCAAACTTTGCTTTGTTGAGTTAAGAAAAAAACCTATCGTCTATGACCAGCAATGCTGATAAAATCCTAACTGGGCAATAAGTGAGTAAAGGTGAATTCAGAGACAAATAAAAAAGAAGAGGGTGAATGAAACTACCAGGAAATCCAGGTTCATATTGAATTGTGCATAAAAGCAGAAATTAATCACATAACCAAATCCTCTATGCATGTTTATTTTTCTCCACAGAGATGCAAACAATTATCAACTGCAATATTTAAAGTTATACCTTATACTGTGAGTGAAGTAGGGAAAGAATGCTTTTAACTTTGGTTTGCGACGCACATTGGATCAAGTTGTCCACAATCACAATCCTTTTTGAACATGAAATGGATCAACCGAACTTTTGAATAACATCCCTTCTGGGGTATCCTAATCTCTTTGATGGGTTTGATGCTCACTCTGCTAAGATGACTCATTCTGTTAAAATGACTATCTCCAGATCTAAGCACTGGGAAGTGTCTACCGAGACCATCCTCAGGATGAGGCTTGCATGTTTGCTTGACACATATTCAGGATATACACAAGTTTAGGATTTTACTATAAACTCAAAGATTACTGTTACTGGTTGTAACTGGCAGCAATATGTCAGAAAATGAAGGAAGATATTTCTACAAGTGCAGTAAATTAAATCAGTTTATTAAATCCTCTGAGTTGCAGAGGTAGCATTCTTATTCCAAGTTACTGATATATAAGTATGCTTCTTAGGAAAAAATTCTGACAGGATAAACGCAGGAAGCATTTCTTTTTCTTCTTCACCTTTATCATTCAAAAAAAGCATAGCATTTATTTTCTGTATAAATGTCACGGGGAGATAGGTGCTCAATTGGCAACTTCCATGGTGATTTTTCATGTCTACGCAATTGTCTTGAGCTGGATTATAAACACTGGGAAATGGAAGGTATTAGTGATCATTTTAAACTGTACTGACACTAACATAGTGCTAGGATAAGAGATATATCCTCTATCAATTTCCTATGACAGCAGCTTCAGAAACCTGAACTATTCCTTCACTTGCCAAAAGATTAGGGAAGACTTCATTATGTGCTGGATTTCAGCTCCTCTAGGTATAGGAGTTGTCATCAGCTCAGCAATATTTGTGCTGATTCAGCTAAACACACAGAGCTAGAAGCATTAATTTACTTTTAAAGATGTGGTTGAAAGCAAATCTGTTTCAGAAATAGGATCAAAGTCAGCTGAAAAACTGCAGTTAAATTCTATTTTAAAAAGAAATTTAAAAAATCAATTTCTTGTACATTTTTATTTATAGAAGAAAAGTTAGTGCTATAATCATCCTACTCTTTTCATGGTAAAACTGTTTTAGTGTATTCTTTAGCACTAATACCTTACAGGTGAAATTATTTAAAAGTTAACCAGTTAGGATTTGTTTGTTTTTTGTTTTTTTTTTTTTTTAACTTGAACCCTTGGTTTCAGTTACCTCTTTCAGAAGATTTGACTGAAATACTGTAAATTCCCTGCTTATACTGTATTTTTTCTCCCCCAAAACATCTAAAAGAAAATAACAGAAAAAATGCAGGCATTTAGAAAAATAAAATAAAATTTAAAAAATCCTGTAACTCCCTTTCCTAATGAAGACTCACCTAATAAAAAATTCACGAATTTATTTGTAAAGCCAATCTCTTAACAAGCTAGAGTGCTTCCCCTTTATAAGTTGCTTACTATCAATAGCTTCAGTGTAAATCATACCTTTGTCTCACAGAATTTGTGAGTGGTTTGGAAAATTCTATACATTATGAAGTCTACATAGGCACAATTCCAGCACACAGTGCTTGTTCCAAGTTAAGTGTAATGGAAGATAAGCACAGATGTGGCAGGGAAGTTTTCAGGAATAAAACCATAGGAATTGATAGTCACACATCTCCACGGCATCAGTAAAAGGTAAATTTGCCTGCCTTGTCCAGTCATGTCTGTGAAATTCCAAACTACAGTTGTGTAGAGAGTGATTATTTGTTGTGATTGCAGGTATGAAGGGAGAATGTTTCAGCAAACATGAAAAACTTTAACAATTTCCTACCTCATTAAAAACCAAATAGTTTAATCACTAAAGAAACATATAGGTTTGGGATCATGAAAGAAAAAGAAAGCTTTCATGGCCTTACCATTCAACACCTATGTGAATCAATATGTATTTTATGAATATATATAAAAATGATGAATGCTTGCCATAAAATGATAGTCTACTAAACCACAAGTATGTGTCCACCTTCTATAAGCCAACTGCCAGGCTGAAGAGATTTTAGAGCTCCCACAAGGTATGTTTTTCAGATCCTCAAGGAACACATTTGTTTAAACCAAAGAATAGGGGTAAAATCTCAATTGTTCCTGCCCTCATGAATTCATTGTAAACAAAAAATGCTTTATATGTTTCCAGACCTGGATCACTCCCTGCTACTATCCTTTGCATCTCAAAGCCAATGTAGAGAGACACTGGAAGACAGCCTATCATACGTTTTCATGGTTCTTCTTTCTCTGGAAGTTTCTCTTTTTATGAAATGACTGATGCCTAAGGTTAGGTACACTGAAATCCTACAATCTAGATCTCCATCTGTGTCATCATATATAGAAAGCCATCTGCTAATTTGATGTACAATCTGTACCCTGGAAGCATAGCAAGAGATCTTTATAAAAGTAGCAATCTTCTAATGCGAGGATACTTTACCTTTACCAGATATTTCAGTTTTCCACCCTAAAAAAAAGGATCAGTTCACTTTCTTCAGTGTATCAGTCACTGAAGAAATTATTCAAAAGGTCAAGCTTATATTCAGAAGAGGAAACAGAAGCAGTTAGGAAGTGAACTTCTGGACATTACAGACAGACGTTCCTTGTCTATGATCCTTTGAAAACTAAGAATGGGCTTACATCAGGAAAAAATTATGCAGCAAAATCTGGTTGCCATGATACAGTGAAAACTTCTCACTGGGAACTGGAAAACTGTTACAGGACAGATAAAAATTAGTACTTGAAAAAAACAGGCAGCAAAGCATTGCAGCAATGTCTTTAAAATGTTTTGCATACCGGAACCCCAAACCAGTCTTTTTTTCAAAAGAAACTAAGTTATTTATCAAAGGCCACATAGCAGTTCAGGGTTGGAGTCATGATAAGAGCTTGAGAGTGAATAACCTTTTACTTTCTCTCTTCTCAGCTTTCTTTTGAACAATGTCAAAGATTTTTGAGAACATGATGAATACAGATGATTTTCCATGTTGCATTTCGTCATGTATGCCACTACACTGATCTTCTTTAAATATATATATTTTGGATTATTTTTCCCAGTGACAATAGAGGCTAAGTCTTCTTTAAACATTCATACAACTTTTATTTGCTTCAGCATTTCCTCTGCAAATCATCTTTGGAAAAAAACAAACAAACAAACAAACAAAATGATCCTCTACTTCACATTATTCCAGCAGAGCAAGCATTAGAAATTGATAGCAGTGTTTCCTACTAGGCCTTGATTTTTACTTCCATGGTAAGTGAAATTTTGAAAAAGCCAATCTTAATTTATCTTAATTTCAGGGTAGTGGGAGTATTAAAGTGCCTGCTATCTGCAATCCATATGAAAATCACAAGATTTATGCATTAGTGAAAAGGTAGATAGGGAGGAAAATAAAGGGAAAACCCTTTTAAATAAAGTTTTCTGAAAACTATTATCCCTTAATATAGAGATAAACTTTTTTTCCTACAAAAAACTTTTTTTTCTACAAAAAAAAATAATCTGGAGTTTAGACCATTGCTTATGAATTTACTTTGTTTACAAATGTATACATTCATGAGGTTTGCATCTTTGGAAAAAGAAAAAAATAAATAAATTGCTGATATACCACATTTACATTTTTCCCTCGAAATACAGGATAAGGTGAAACAGGGGCCATGTTCTATATAAATAAAAAAGTTTGGTGTTCTTACAGGAAATTTATAAGCCATGTTCACCCTCTACTCCAGCATTTGTAGGAGTTAGGCAATGGTGTCTGCCTAATTACTGAGTTTAACTTGTTTAACTGTCTGCCTGATTATTTCACAGCATGGTGATTCAGTTCTGCAGCTAATCTGGGACAGATACATTGACCTTAGAATACAGATAGATTTTTGAATGGCTTAACTTGCCTTTCACAATATTTAATAGATAAGTTACTATTTCATTTTAATGGCTGAAAGTCATGCAATTTATGTATGGTTTTATATAGAACTTGATAATAGCAGTCATGATAAGATCAAAACCAAGTATAAGAACAAAACCTGATACATTCTAAATATCCAAGTGGTTCTAAGTCAAATCTGTTCTCTGTTTCATTTCCTTGTTTATTTATTCGGGCTCTGACCTGGCAAAAAAATATGTATGTGAACTCCTCTTAAGTTCTGGAATGTGATCTTGCCTTTTGTCATGGTTATTGTATGAATATTTGACTTGTTTTCATAGAAAAATAGGGAAAAGAAAGCAAGAGATGAAAAATACTCTTGAAGTAAAGCAATTCTAGATCATCAGAGTTTCTGAAAAAGAGAATCTTCTGATAAGGAAAAGACTTGGTACACTAGATGGATTATGGAATATGAAGAAGCAAGACCTGACTAACAACTTAACAGGTGATATTAAGTCTTAAATAAAAGAGGTGAGCATTTATAGACTAAAATTTTAAATGTTTTATTTCCAGTGCAAGAATCCATATTAATACTTTGTCTTAAAGAAAACTTTCTCAGCATGAGATATGACTAGTGCACCAATTCATTCAGGAAAAGGAAGAATTACATTCAGTTCAAGAGGACTAAGGTAAGGAGCACTTAAACAAACTGGCTATGCACAAGACAAAGAATTTCTCAGGTTGGAAAAGACTTTCAGGATCATTGAGTCCAACTATAAACCTAATATTGTCAAGTCCACCTCTAAACCATGTCCCTAAGTGCCACATCTACATGTCTTTTAAATACCTTCAGGGATAGTGACTTATCCACTTCTCTGGGCAGCCTATTTCAATGCTTGATAATCCTTTCAGTGAAGATTTTTTTCCTAATATCCAATCTAAATCTCCCCTGTCCCAAATTGAGGCAGTTTCCTATCACTTGTTACTTGAGAAGAGAGACCAACACCCGTCTTGCTACCAACACTCACCTTGCTACAACCTCCATGGGTTTGGGGATGGGACCTGATTGGATGTGCCCTTAAGTACTGAGGGAGCTGGCTGGTCTCATTACAAGACCACTTTTGAGTATCTTTGAATGCTCATGGTGAATGGAGGAGGTCTATGAGAAATGAAGGAAGGAGAATGTCACCCCTATCTCAAAGAAGGATCAAAAGGAAGAGATAGGGGACTATATTGTTAGTTATCCTCACCTCTATCTCTGGGAATGTAGCAAATCCTGGAAAACATTTCTTAATGTTTTAAGATTAAGAAAGTAATTAAAAGTAGTCATCACTGATTGGTGAAAAGAGTACCATGCCTGTCGACCCTGATAGCCTTCTACAACACAATAACTATCTCAATGGGTGAAAGAGATAAGTAAATTTTTCATCTTTACTTTAGTGAACCATTTCACACTGACCCTGATAATATCTTCAGATAAACTGAGGTTGTATGAACTAGATAAATGAACACTGGTATAGATTAAAAATTGACTGAACTGCTGGGCTCAGAGTGTTGTGATCAGTGACACAAAGTCCAGCTGGAGGCCAGTCATTGGCAGTGTACCACAGGGGTCGATATGAAGGTCAATCCTATTCAGCTTCTCCATTAATGACAGAACAGATAAAGGTGATGGGGCAGAGTGCACCCTTAGCAAGTTTGTAAACTCAGTTCATGTAAACTGGCCTTAGACTTTAATGATACACCAGTTTATACCTCCCAGAAGCATCTCAGATACATTTCTAGTTTAAAATTATTTAAAACTATTTAGCTACTTTCACAAATGGTAAGAAACTGGAGAACATATTAATGCAGACATGAATGAAGAATAGGGGAAAAATAAGATAGAAGTTGCTTTTGAGATGAAGCTGGTATCTTAAAAAAGACTAAGTTATCTAAAGGTGAACTATCTACACATACTGTAAAGGCTCCTTGCATTACCAAGTCTTGAACTGCTGAATTATTTATTAAATCAAAGATGAATGTTAGGTTTAAGTTCATGTTTAAGAGAAGGAAATTCGTGATTAATTCAGTATAGTTACAAACAAGAAGATACATGTCTTTCCAGACACTTTCCATGTTCTCATAAAAGAAAAAAACCCTCTACATTTTCATCTAGCTGATCCTCAGTTGCATCCACAGCTTTGTTTTTGTGCTAACAGGAATAAATTAAGTTTAGAATAATGGAATGAAGCTAAATTTAATGCAGATGAGCTCTTTAATTATGAATAAAAAGGGAAATCTCAAGAAGTTATGAAATAAGCTTGTTACAGAAATATTCATTCCCTCTTAAATATGCATTTGTCTTCACAAACTAAAAAGAACAAAACATAATTAATATTCTTGCATTCACATATTTTACTTATACATTTTTATTTTTGATATATCACTATAATTTCATATATGCTTTTTGGGAAAAAAAGTCTTTTGATTTTTTTCCCTGTTTTTCTACTAGCAGCCGTTTGAAAAATCAAGGCAGAAATGGGAAAGTCTATTTGTCAACATTAATGAACTCATTTATGGGTACTTAATATCCCTCTCTAAGTATCTTTATGGTGCTACTGGACATATCTTCAGTTTCTTTTTTGCCGCTTTTCCAGAAGAGCATAATTTTCATGGGTCTCAGGAACTGACTATACCTGAAATATCATCAGCATGGTGCCTGAGGAAGAAATTGCAATCAGCAGTTATTACTTGTATTCAGTTATTCCAAAAGCACTTCTGTCTGACTTGAGCTTCCATTCTGGTGGGCAAAGCTCTCACAATCCCTTGTGTGATCTCCATGTATCATACAATGCGTACCAAGACATCAGTGAATCAGACTAGCCAGACTTGTGTGAAAGAAAAAAAGAAAATCGAGAGATGGAGATGTTCATTGAAGATGACAACATAACAAGAAGTGTTGATGGATATGTACCGACTATCCATTCTCCATGGTTACAAGAGATAAAGCTATTTTGTTATATCCCTTTCCTTAATCTGCAAACAGCCTTGTGGTCAGCATGAAATGCCTGTGACAGCAAGACTACTGCTGATGGAAGACACAGCTGAGTCTGAAACACTTGAGTTCTCTGTGGAGGAATGGCTCATCTGCAGGGGTCCCTTCATTCCCCAGCCACTAGTAATTCCTGACGCAGTGTGTGTACCTGTCAAATCTCAGACAGTGAGAGTTAAATGCAGACAATCGTCTGCCTCAGACACCACGGCAACCAGGCATCTGACTCATATCTTCAAAGTTGTGCTCTGGCTGTACTCCCACCATCACTCCATATATCAGGCATATATGTGATTAACTGGATATACATCTGACCAGTAATTTCTGTTTGCTTAGGATGAGGAGATCATTTGATGGAAAAACACTGACTTGTAAGGGTTCACACTTGGCTTCACTCTTGAAGCTGCAGCTGAATTTTGTCGTGTAATTTTCCCATTCTCTCCTCACATGGCTCTCCAGTCGTATGACAAAAAGGTCTTACTACATTCACAAAGCAGAACTGGAAAGATGTCATACACAAGAGGCAATGGTCTCCACAATTCCCATTGCTCAGCATCACTTTGTTTTCAACCCAAACTTTCTGGTTCTGTTTCAACTAAGTAAAATTCCATTCAGGTATTTTATTTTCATTTCATATGAGTAGATAGGAAAATTATAGCTGAGTCTATAGACCTCCTGTATTTGCCCAGCACCTGTAACATATACTGAGAAAGAATAGTCTGTGCCTGAGACTGTTCTTACTCTAAACCATGAAACCACATATTTTCATCTGGATATTCAATATCGAAATAATATTGAATATCCTGCAACAGAATACTGGGAAAATATCTATGTCATTCTTTGATCAATGTGAGAAGAATTTTGAATACTTTGTGTTTATGCATATTAATTATTAGAGAACAAAATGATAGCAAATTGCATATGAAAATGATATCAAATATCACTTCTTAGAGAGAAGGTATTGTGCCAGACTGGAACTTCTTTTCTTTAAAGTAACACTGACTCTGACTCTGTCTTTAATTTGCCAAATATGACCCTTAGACAACGTAAAACAATGCAATAAATTTTCCATTATTATTGTAGGCTGTAAAATGTTTCTCAAGGACTGTAAAAGATGTTTTCTCCTCTCTGGCTGTCAGTATTGTGCAACAGGGCTGTTCACAGAACTGATACACAGAGATTAAAAAAATTTTAAGGTCGAACACATCCTCAGTAATAATTTAAGAACATTCAAATACCAAAACCAGGAAAAAAAAGAACATTAAAAAGCCCTGCTAAAATGCATTTGGCCATTGTGATTTATACTTTGCTTTTAAACTGTGATCATACCTGATGTCTTGCTTTCTGAATGCCTTTCAGTAAGTTTCTGAGTTAAACATTTCTTTGAAATGCCTAAATGCCCCACTAGGCTTCCTTGCACTTGTATTGAATGGGCTGCACAAAAAGAAAAGGCTGCTGTCTGCTAACCTTGTTTATTTGCAATAGCAACAGAGGCAGTCTGTCACCATTTCATATGTTGATTGTGCCTTCTTTTTTCTTACTTGTTCTGACGAGAACTGGAAAGTTAATACTAAATGTTATCATCTCTGGGCATAAAACCTACCACACGTGGAGATACATGGGGTGTTCATGCTTTTTTCCAGAGCCATTATTATTGAAACAATTGTCCTAAAAATGTAAGTCAAATGGATCTCAGCAACATAACAAGAGATTAAGTTTTAAAAGAAAGAAAACCCCCACAGCTTTTTGAAGAATTAGAGACCTCCTGAAAAAGTTGTGCCAGTTAGAACAAAACAGGTGACTTATAAAGTATGTGGAATGTCATATGAAGATTGGGGAAAATTATTAATTCTTTATGATCTGTGGTACATCTTTGCAACTGCTGAAAGATCCTCAGAAAGTCCTGTGTCTAAGTTCTCCATACTAGTACAGCCATATGAATCACTTGCAAAAAATTAGGAGTGCTTAAATACTGAAATAAGTTGCTCAGAGAAGTGCAACTTTCTGAACAATTTGCTGTTATCTTGTTGAACAACATCAAAAATCTTAAGATTTCATCTGGAGCTGAGTTAAAATTGAGCAACCTGACCTGACTTTGGAGAAGAATCTCCTTTCTTTCAGAGGTTCTTGCCAACCTAAGTGGTTTTGTGATTCTGTTAGTCATACAATTGCTAAGGTTGATAAAGTGGTTAGTTAGCACAGTTACTGCTAAGAGAAACAGCTGATACAAGGAGTTCTTGGAAGTTGCTGTACACATTTACCTGGTATGTAAATCTTCTTCCTCTGAATACAGTAGGATCACATAACACAAAACTTCCTTACTATGTTTAATGTTTTCATTTTTTTCCTGTGTAGAACCTATCCCAAGATGTTTTACCTCTCGATTTTCTTCTAAGGGTGCAATATCATTGTTTCCTTGGCAACTTTTGATTTAGTGCAGCTTTTTATCTGCTTCTCTGTATTTCTTTCTGCTAACCTTTTTACATACACATTCTCCTGGACATCAATCAGCCCTTGAAATTATTATTCACCCTCCCAGGAAGACTTCCATCACCAAAGTTAGATTTTTTAGTGTAATTACTGCAATTTCTTGCAATCTACAAAGAAAATTAACTGATAGGCTTTTTGTTTGTTTGTTTCCTAAACATAGAACATGCTCCCACATCCTGTTTAAGGATTGTGTGGTGCAAGAACTGAAAAGAACCCAAACAAATCAGGAACAAGAGACTGAGGCAAAAGAAGCAACAAACCATTATCAGATTGGGACACAAATTGTACACATTAACTGTCTGGTCTCAGAACTCTTACTTTGAAGGAATTTCTCTTGTCAAAGTCAATTAATCTAGATCATTTCATTATTATCTCCAAGTATCTGGCTGCTAATTTACATAGAAAAACTGAGTTTTCCACTTAGAAGTAAATTGCAAACCCTGTTTCTACAAGGACAAATTGTCCTCTGGATCAGTTTGTTAATTTCTCTATTACGACAACAGGTATTACAGTACCTGTGGATGCGCCATTTGTGTGACTAATGATCAAATGTCATGACGAGTTTCAGCTCCATATTTTCTTGGAGAAAAAATAATGAGCTGAATACTGTAAAAAGTCATCAGAATAATCTAAAATATTCATTCATGCAGAAAGATTGAAGGACTTCCATCCATTCAGTTTAACAAAATTAATATTATCTGTTCATTTTCTTCTAGTGCATGCTGATGCAGAAAGTATACAAACAACATTTTTTCTTATTTTACTTTTGCTAAAAACAAAAACTTGGAATTTGTTCTTCTACAGTTAGACTAGTAGAGAGATACAATAAGCCATATGTGTCTATTAACCACTGCCATGACTTCCTAAGTTTCCATTGATTGTTTTAGTCATGACAATTTCTAAAAAATAACTGGTATGTTTTCTAGAAAATATAGAGCTGAAAGAGTAGTTTCAAAAGAAGTTGTATTGAGATAAATTTTTATTAGATGAAATAACACAGTTTGTGGCAAACACTGATGCACAATGTTTATACACTTCTAAGTGAAGAAATTTCTCTGAGCCTGGCTTGACTAAGCAGAAAAGTATGTGTACACATCAGTGATATACCACTCCTGAGTTTTCATCTAAAGAACAGCTGGTCTCTTCCGGAATGTTCTAACCCTCCCGAAAGAAAGAAGAAAGGAAATAGAAGAAATATATTTTAAAACTCTAATACTCATAAATATTTGTTACTTTTTTTAATTAAAGTAATTATTTCCAGAACCAAATAATGAATTTAAGGCACAATTCAGGAAAAATTGTTGTGGAATGGAGATTTTTTTCAGCACCTTGTAAGGCAATGTTTCAAGACTATACACAATATAGATATTTGAAAATAAATGTAGAAAGAACGCTAATCCTTAGTTTGAATGAGTTCATAATTCTTCATGAATTGTTTACACAGCACAAATTTTTACTATTATGAAATCCACAAGTATATGTTATTCATTATGCACCTGCACTTTTTATAGGCAGGAATTAAGCCCTACTTATTTCAGGCAGACTAAGTAAAATTCAATTAGCCTTGAAGACAGCAACATAATGAATGGTAGAAATATACCAGGTGTGTCAATTTCACATTTGTGGCTTCATAACTCACAGTAAACATTCACTCCAGTGCGTATCCACTGGTTATCTCCCACCTTTTTCTGACATAATGAACTATCTGGATTAAAGCTGTCAGTTATCCATCCCAATCATCTGCCATGCTTCACATCTCTATTTCCAGACTGGTAGCTACAATGCACATAAAAATCTACTTGATCTATTTGGAATAACCAGTCATATTCCTGAGACAAACAAACATGACCTGAAGCCTTCCTTTAAAATACTGCTTGTAATTCCCCTTTCTTTTCTGTTAATCAGTTATTTTGAAACAATATGACAACTACCAGAATTTCCCATTGTACCATTATTACTTCTAACAAGTGTCTCAGAAGCTGAATAAAGTCAAAAGAAACAAGATAAGAATATCCCCTCCAATTTTTGTTATACTATTGATACTCTCGTACAGCATAAGAATGACCAACTACTAAAAATTGGAGCTACATCCCTGGTAGACAGTGGCTCAAACTGTGTTATATTTGCATTAGAGAAATTCTATCTCCTCCTTTAAGCTTTTATTTTAACAGTATTTATCAACTCTGAGATATTCATGAGGAACATATAACCATCTTCCGGCAAGCTTAATGCATACTCTAAAAAGGCTTGCTACTTTAGAAGTAAGCAGGTTGGTGACCTGTGTCTTTTAATATGAACCCCAAAAAACCTTATTTTGCATAGTTGACATAGTACCAGCAATAGTCTTTTCCATTCATTACTTCTGCTTGGCACTGAAACAATTTCAAAGCAGATGGTCAGCACTGATTTAATTATTCTTGTAGTCTTTGAGATTATTTTATTCAGCTCAAGATGTTTCCTCCCATCTTCACTTCAGAAAGAAATTGTCTTAATTCCAGACTCTACTTTGAAGAATTTTACATACTTTTGCAATACAAATTGTGTAGCCTACAAGTCCTGTATTCAGGACTTATGTTATTTTTCTTACTGTAAATGTGACAAACCAGTTGACTGAGATTCTTTGCTATGGGATCATCAGTAGTCAAGATATCTGATTTTGTTCTTTATGTCCTGGTCTTGAGCTTTCTGTGTTTTGAACTTCCATTTATTTGTGCTTGGTCTATTCTTAAGGGAAAAAATGTAGGAGCTTTAAATTAACAAAGAATTTCATATACATGAAAGTTGAGTGTTTTATTTGTTGTTCAAGCTTATTTTTTATATTGTTAGATAATTTGAGGTTCTCCTACCACAGAGAAACTTTAGGTATGCGTCCTCAGTAAAGTTCTGCCCAGTGTCTTAGGTATACTGAAAGTCCAAGTAACCAAGACAAAAACTGTCAGAGGTTTCTAAGTGTCAAAGCTCTGTTTGTTTCAAGGATCAAAGGAGATGCGAAATACCTTGGCAACCAATGCAGTAAGGTCTTCACTAAATTTTGCTCCTAGCTTCCTTAGGTACTGAGATGAAGAACTCTATACACTCCTAGGCAGATATGCTCTGATCTAAAGAGCAAGATAGAAGACTGGGAAGAATCTTTATCAATTCACTGTAGCATTTTTTTTTTTCCACAAATTTTTAATCAAATAATTTAAAGGAAATATGCTAGTGCAAGCCTTGTCCTTTATGGATATTTTCAAAAATTGCACACACTTACTTACTTTCAAGGAGTGCAATCAAATTATGCTTTTGTTATTATCTCTTGCTAACTGTACTATGGTCATTTAATGAAGTATGTAGATAGATGCATTTTGTGTTATATAAACTCTGTTTTATAGAACTTCTCTTGGGGAACATAATCGGCCAAATATAATTTAGGTGCCATTTGTGTTTATTAAGAATAATGAAAAGGGAACAAGCTATCTCAGCAGTCAATTACCCTTCTTCAGCATTTATTTTGCAATTGCTACAATAATTGAATCTCAAAGCATATAAACAGGAGAAAGAATTTTCAAATTTTTTGTCTTGCATAAACTTGTATATGTTTTCAAAAGTACAGCCATGAAAAAATATTTCATTCTTATGTATACACACGCACATATACATGTAGGTGTGTATACAATAGATATACACCTGCACATGTATAAAAATATATTTGTGCAATATTTAACACTTTGGTTCACTAAAACATAGTACCACATTCTAATAAAAAAATAACAACAAAAAAAGAGATAGCTTGGGTGAATGTGCAAATTGATAAATTGGAAACGAAACTGCTAATGTACATAAGGTAAAAATAAATATGTATTTTAATATTATGGCTAAGATATGTAATCTGCTCACATTGCTGAGAATACTTGTTGACAAATATGTAGCCCAAGGGCTACTCAGTTATCAAAATTATTCTGACTCTATGCTGAATTTCTCCTCATGACAAACACACCCTCTTTGTTCTAATCACTTAATATAATAATGAAAAAGCAGTATCACTGTTACAATAACTTTAACAATGGAATGATACATACATTAATCTTACTAATTGATATAAAAAGTAATTTCATGTTATAAAATACATTTATAAATGCTTTTCTTACAGAAAAAGAGTTTTTAAAATGCTTTATAAGGATATCTTTCACAAGTATAGTTTTGTAGACTTCACCACCTTAGATAAGAATTTCTTTGTTGCCAGTCCAGAAAGTGTTAAAAAAACATGCCTCATTCTTGTTAGACAGAATTAGAATTACCCAGTAAGACAAGACAAAATGAGGAAAACCAGATTTTAAACCCAGAAAAAAGCTGTAAAAATGATAGATTTATCTTTGTAGTAATCATATTTGTATTAGTATGCAAGTAGTATATTGTCCAATTAACACTGCAAATTGTAGGTGGATATTTTAACCATGTCTCTGGATTGTTATTTATCACAACTGCAAAATCTGTCAAGTATTTTTACAAAATGAAATACTATGCAAATCTGACAATATATGATTTATGAATAAATGCTTCTGAAGAAGTAAGAAAGGGTGTTCATAGAGGTGATTTCACAAGGCAGCAGCATAGCTCAGAATACTTGGCATTCAGAGTATCTTCCTTTCAGCTGCATGACATTTGTCCTGCACAGATTTGTGTTTATTTTCAGTCCATTTTTTCTTGCAGAAACACTAAACTGTCTATCTTGAACAATATGGTTCCTACTGTCAGTCACCTGTGGTACTTCAAACTATTTTTGCTGAAGTGAAATTCACCTTAAATATGATAAGAAGTACCAGGAACTAGAAGCAAGTGGGGAACTAGGATAAAAAGTAAATTGATCAGGAAACACAATACATGCAATTATCTCAAGTTAGACTATATTATTGCTTCAGAGACATTGAGCCTTATGAGCTGTAGTAGAACACTTTGCAATACTTAACTTTCACTAAAACAATAGAAAGATATTTTTCCTTGCCCTTGACAGACAAATAAATAAATAAATAAAAGTTAAAAAATGTGATGTCTAAATATTAAATTGCTTCCACTTATTCTTTTAAAATCTTTTAAAAGATTCCGTCTAATTTCACTGGAACTCTGAATTCATCTGATTATGCTCTAGTAAAGTATGATCACTGAGGACACAACAAAGTGTTAGCTGCATATCAGACTTGGGCTGTTTGGGCATAGTGGTTCTTACTAACTTTTGTGAAGGTACGCCACAAATTAGCTCCTTTATGTCACATTAAAATTCACAGTCTGACTTCCTTTCGATTTTGTGTTTAATTTTTATCATCTATAAGTGAAGGGCAAACTCAGCACCAAGGGTAGCTGCCAAGTGTCAATACTGATCTGTTGTGTGAAACGTGAAACAGAGCTCCAGTTCGTAGGTAGGCTGTTTCAGCAAAACTGATGGGTGATGATGCTGGGGTTTGTGTTTGGCTATTTGTATATGTACAAAGTATCTAAATAGACCTTGGTGAGACAGATGTATATTAGTTTGATTGAAATATGATGTGTCAGCATGTGGTTGATACTTTGGGTATCCAGTAGAAGATCACTGATCAAATAAATATCTTTTAGCTGAGGAAGGCTAACTGCATGAAAATACCTTGAAAGAATATCTAAGTGTTTGACTATCCCAGAAAATATTTGTAATAGCTATCTCCATGAAAACCATTCGTATCCATGGTTATATTTTTCTTGTAAAATTCAGAAATAATAACTAGCAGGGCTGACTGAATGACTTCCCTGTGTTGCTTATGGTATGGACCTGTTTTGAAAGAGCACTTTAAAAAGGTAAAGGCTTAGAGTGATGTGAGAGAATGGGGGAAGAAAAGGTATTTCAAGGAGAGATGTAAAGACCAGAAAAAAACACTCCTTAATAATTTTATGCAATTTCCCAGTCTTAGGAGAAAAAATATATTTTATTTCACATTTAACTATTTTTCTATGGATAGCATACTTAAAGTACACAAGCTGATTCCAATAATTTATCACCTTATTTATTTTAAGAAATAAACATTATATTTGACAGAGACAATTATTTTGGTGTGATAGTTTTATAAATGACATTGTAAGGTTACCTTAAAAATCTCCCAATCTTACAATGTTATTCTTCATTATGAGAACGAAATGAAGCAAACAACACATAGAACAAAAAGCCATTAATATTTATTTGCAAAAGTTTAATTTTCTTGGTGAGGAATAATACTCAACAAAACTTCTCATTCATTGGCTTGAAAAAAAACATTATTGATCAAAACGAAGTATGGGTTGACAATGTTAAAAAGACATTTAGTTTGAAAAGCCAGGCATGCAAAAGATAGAAGAGGGTGAAATTTAACAATTGAAAGTAAATAGACATGGATTTTTATTTCATGATTGCATTTTTTCTTTTAAATTCCCAAAATATTCAATTTTTTCATTTATTTTTAGATCTTCCCTATTTAAAATGTGTTTTGATGCCTTAGTTATTCTACCCCTCAATAGTGTGAATATTGTAAGCACAAAAACAAAGAATGACTGAGCTTGGAAGGGAACATAGTCTAACCATTTCAGCTGCCATCTAATCCAACTCCCCTTTTCAAAGGAGGGTCAGCTACTGCAGGTTACTCCAGAACATGTCCAGTGAGACGTTAAGCACCTACACAGATGGAGAGTTCAAAACCTATCTGGACAACTTATTCCCACCCTCACACTTAAAAAGCTATTTCCTGTGTTCAAATTGAATTTTTCTGTTTTATTTTGTGTCCACTGCACCTTGTCCTGTTAGTAGGCACCACTGAAAAGGATCTGTCTCTAATTCATTCACTTCCACCTGGCTTTTGTACACTGGTGAGATCACACTTGAGATTTCTTTTGTCCAGGCTGAACACTCTCAGGATCTCCTCTTACAGATGATACTTCAGTCCCTTGATCATTTCTGTGGCCATTTCCTGTTCTTTCTCCAGTAAGGCAGTGTTTTGTACAGAGAAGCCCAGAACTTAATTCAGTACCCTGTATGTATCCCACCAGTCCCGAGTAGAGAAAAAGCTTCACTTCCCTTGACCTATTGACAATGCTCCTTCTAATTGTGCCCAGCATGTTGTCAACTCTTTTTTTCCGCAAGGGAATACTGTTGGCTCATGTTCAACTTTGAGTCCACCAGGATCTCCAGGTCTGCTTCTGCAAAGCTGCTTTCCAATGGGTTGTCCTTCCAAAGTATTCACGTGGTTGAAACTTAAGAGCTCTCTATTCTACCTTGGCACATGTAATATAATGAGACATCAAGGCTGCAAAAAGGTTTACATGATGCTAAGTAGATGACAGCCTATATTGACTTTAATTAGAAATATTATTACAATAACAATACTTACATTGATGAACTCAAATGCACAAGCCTTCATATATTTTAGACCTCATCCTTTTTCGTTATACTACCAACTGGCCTTATGAAAATTGTGAAAAATGTGCATCTTTATCTGTTACATATTTATTCTTTAAAAAGCCATTTGGAATTTAAAAAAGGCAAAACTGACTACATCTTGCTTAACATTCACAAGGGATGCTGTCCTGAAGACAAGTTGAGTAAGGCCTGATTCTGAAAGCCTAAAGTAGGAAATCACCTCCTTCTTTTCCCCTCCAGCTGATCAAAAAAGATACCTGGAGGCTTGGGAAGATTAAAGACTCCCATTTACCTTGAAAGAATGGTGCAAAATTTATCAATGGACATGTATGAAACACTGAACTCTACAGGGTATAACTAACAACAGGAATTTCAGGCAAGAAAAGATCAGTTAGTCCTAAGTATATACTAGAGGGAAATAATTTTTGAGGCTACAATAAAGCTCTGTAACAAGGATCTCAGAGGATCTCTGAGTCCCATTCCTTGTAAGTTGTGGAAAGGAAAGTGCATGTTAGAATCCAGTCAACATTAAATGGTAGAAAGCTTACACTTAAAAGGCTCTTGGTCATCACAGTAACTCTGTGACTTTTGTGCCTGACAGTGAAGATAAATTCTTTTTCTTTTCTGCTTTCATATACAGGGCTGAAGAAAAATTAAAAAAAAAAAATTTTTTTTTTTAAATTTTTTAATCTCTGGATCAATTTCCCAAGGACTTCTTTATGTCGTGTTTCTCTTTTTTCGATTAGATCAAGTTCCATTTTGAATATAAATCTTTGTATAGGTAAGTTTATTAAATTCACTGGTTTTTGCAAATACTGCTTGAATGAATTAATATTTTTTTAGTGCTTTGAATATTTAGCATGTCTCTAATTGCGATTAAATTACAAATTATAAGAGATAATTCTTTCATGTAAGACAATTTGTTCTCTGTGATCTTAACTTTTTCTCACATGGTAAAATAAATTTCAACTTGTGATTTACTATCATTTGTGGAGAGCAAGATCAATGTATGAATTATTTAAAAAACAACAAGCAAACACTCCTAAATATTTTATCCTCAGTTACAAATTTCACTTGCTTTAGAGTGGTTCCTTGGATTATATTTATTTTTGTTATTTAAAAGGCTGTCATGATATTTAAATAAATAAAAGAAAAAATCACAGAGAACATTGAATGCATTTTCTGTTCATCAGTGGTGATTAACACTACTGCATCAATATGTACATATATTTATCTAGGATCCTTACATTCTTTGTCCTCCTCAGAGACTGAAAGACACACTTCAGAACATGAAGAGATTTCATTATGCCTAATTTTAGTTGCCTACAGTGTAGGTGTTAGTTGTCTAAGTGACCAATGCAGATGGTAAAGATATAATCAATAGGGTAAATGGGACAAAAGGTGCTGTTTATCTGAACTAAAGTAAATACCTTTCCAGGGCTGAGACAATTCACTGCTGAAACTCTGAAACGACGATTATTTCTCCAGTAACTATAATAGCAGCACAGTGTATCTCTGCTCAGACATGCCAGCAGAGGGGGAAGATGTGGCTGCCCATTTTCTAGATGAATACCTTTTCAAATTGATATACTAATACGTTTTCACTTTGGCCACTGTGTGTTTTTCTGGAAAAATATATCTATAAATATAAGTACTGACTTGGTCTGGGATAAAGTTAATTTTCTTCACAGTAGGTACTATGGGGTTATGTTTTGGATTTGTGCTGAAAAAGTGTTATTAATGCAGGGATCTTTTAGTTACTGCTGAGCAGTGTTAAGAAAGAGCCAAGGGCTTTTCTGTTCCCCACACCAACCCACCAGCTACCAGGCTTGGTGTGCACAATGATCTGGGAGGCGACAACTAGGAGAGCTGACCGCAACTGACCAAAGGGATAACAGCAGATAACAGGAAGATTAAAGATAACAGTAAGGGATTCTATAGTTACATTGCAACTAAAAGACAAACTAGGGAAAACATAGGCCCCCTCTAGAAGCTATCAGGAGAACTGGCTGCCCTGGATTCGGAGAAGGCTGAGGTTCTTAATGACTTCTTTGCCTTGGTCTTCACTCGCAAAGGCTCTGACCACACCACCCAAGTCTTGGAAGGCAGACACAGGAACTGTGAGAATGAAGACCCTGGGCCCACTGTAGGAGAGGATCTGGTTCGAGACTATCTTAAGAACCTAAATGTGCACAAGTCCATGGGACCTGATGAAATCCATCTGCAGGTCCTGAAAGAGCTGGCAAATGAAGTTGCTAAGCCACTGTCCATCATATTTGAAAAATCATGGCAGTCAGGTGAAATTCCCGATGACTGGAAAAGGGAAATATAACCCCCATATTTAAGAAGGGAAAATGGGTGACTTGGGGAACCACTGTGCCTGCCAAAATCTTGGAGCGGATTCTCCTGGAAGGCATACTAAGGCACGTGAAAAACAACAGGGTGGTTGGTGACACCCAGCAAGGCTTTGCTAAGGGGAAATCCTGCCTGAACAATCTGATGGCCTTCTATTATGGGGCTACGGAACTGATGGATAGGGTTAGAGCAGCTGACGTCATCTACCTGGACTTCTGCAAAGCTTTAGACACAGTATCACACGACATCCTTGTCTCTGAGTTGGAGAGATATCAATTTGATAGATGGTCCACTTAGTGGATGAAGAACTGGCTGGATGGTCACACGCAAAGAGTTGTGGTCAATGGCTCAGTGTCCAGCTGGAGACCAGTAACGAGTGGTGTC
>JAOEHX010046906.1:19640-39437 GCA_025448015.1 Bolborhynchus lineola
AAAATTATAACAAAAAAAAAAAAAAAAAAAATGCCCCAAAACTTAGTTTTATAAAATTAGTAGCATTTATGATTTTCTGGTGATTTTTTGGTTGTTTCATGTTTTCTGGGGGAGAGGTTGGTTGTTTGTTTTTCAGTAGTACTTTCTCACAAGATTTGAAGTGTTTCTCCTCTGCTCCCCTCTTCATTCTTTACATTAAAATACAATCTCATATCCATTAGAGACTAATATATACCTATCTCAGATGCAAGTTGCCCCTTGGGATGAGATATGTAAACTTTTAATCCCTTCTTGATGTATAAAGGTAATTTAGAAGTTGAACAGAACCACTTGGCATGCTATATGCTGCTATTGTTTTCAACATATGACTCCAGAGAAAATGTATGAGAAATCATGGAAATTACATATTTATTAATTAGACCACATTTTGCACATACTGTTGATACTGTACTTGAATCATGGCCGTAACTTAAAATTACTTCATTTAAAAATACAGACCTGATAAACAATAGATTGATATAGGAGGCAAAAAAATACTGAAGATGTGGCATTTAGTGACCGTAAAACTTTTCATTTATTTTGGAATAAAAGGAACAGAAGAAAGTAATTGACTAATTTTTTTTCTCTAGGCTACTTCACTACTTAACATCTGAAATTTGTGATGAATGTAAAAAAAGATGAAAGTATTATCACTGTCCAATTTTCACTGCTACATTAGCAGGGAACTTAGTAACCAGTAGCAGGAAATCGAATAACTTCTTTCAATGTAGAAGCACATTTTCTTCATATTCTAGTAGATATGTAGCAATCAAGTCACCTTGCGTAGAATTTGTGTTGCATGGTTTTGGTAGCAGACATGGATACAGGAGTGCTTTCTATAAGAAGCTGCCAGAATTTTCCCCTGCATCCAACACAGCCAATGCTGGCTGACTCCAAGAAGGACCCACTGCTGGCCAAAGCTGAGACCATCAGTGATGGTGATAGTGGCTCTGGGATAATATATTTAAGAAGTGGGCAAAAACACTGCTATTCAACTTCAGCTGGAGAAACAACTGGCAAATGTGAGAGAAACAGCACTACATACACCAAGATCACTGAAGGAGGGGGAGAAGATGAGCAAAGCTTCCTCTGCAGCCTGTAGTGTAGACTGTGGTGAGTCAGACTGCCCCTCTGTAGCCCATGGAGGTTTGTGGTTGGGCAGACACCCACCTGCAGCCCATGAGGAGACCCCATAGTGGAGCAGGTGGATGCCCAAAGGGGGCTGCGACTCCAAGGGGAACCTGCTCTGGAGCAGGCTCCTGACAGGTTTTGGTTTGTTTCATTATCCTACATTGATCTGATCTGTAATATATGAAAATAATATCCCCAGTGCAAGTATGGTTTGCCTGTGATGGTAACTGTTGAAGGATCTCCCCTGTTCTTATGTTGACTCACAAGCCTTTCCTTACATTTTCACTCTCACATCCAGTTGAGGAAGTAGATTCATAAGGCAGCTTTGGTAGGCACCTTATGTGTAGTCAGGGTCAATCACACAATTTAACTTTTAAATAAGCTGAAAATTGTGAATATTTTAAGACTTTTGTTCTAAAGCTTATTTTCAAGATTCTGAATAATTTCTGTATGCATCCCTTTAACTTCCTTTAATGTTTCAGCTTTTTTCTTGGAAGTGGACACTGGCATAGGAGAAAATACACAAATAGCAGTTTGATGTACCTACAAGCAGACATGTAGTCTTGGATTTGTTAAACAATACTCTAGAAGTCAAAAATAGCAACCATATCAGTTATTCTTTTCTGGCTACTTTTCAGAACCATGAATTTGTATCTAGAAAACACTTCATTTGATCTATGTTAAACAGCTAAACCAGATAGAGTGTCACTTGGAGGTCCAGTGACTAGAAAAGGACACATCTAGTTTTCAGATGGTCAGATAAGGAATTTGAATCTCACGTTGAGATCTTTCTCCTGAAAAGTTAGCTGTTACAAGTTTCACAAAGTTGGAGCAGCTAGGGTATTTTAATCAATTCATGGGGCAAAAGGCAATTGGATGGGTATCTTCTTTTTTCGCTAAAATTCACATGAAGATATTTATGGAAGCATGTATGAATTTATTTTTCTTTTTTTTTTTTTTTATTTAATTCATGATATGTTTGTCTGTTGGGGCATAAATTGATGGATTAATGATGTTGATGCAATGTCAGAAAGACACTATCTGACTTGAAAATAGCAATATAAATATTAGAAAGATCCAACATAAATATGCTTGAATATATGCAAACACATTCACACATTATTTAGCTAGAGCTGTCATGAACTTAGAGCTTCCTGTATTAATTATGTGTATTCTACGTTTTATGCCTAAGTTCTATCTTCAGCATCATAGACCTAGATATTACAGTTGACTTTTAAAGCAAACTCTCAATTCTCTGTTTAGTGCATCTTTATTAACAGAATTGCCTCAGACATTTGGCTTCTTTTTACCTGATGCCAAAATGCATAGTGTTTTTTACCTCCAATAACATTTTTTGTTTAAGAAACCAAGCAGGGGTTTTTTAGAGGAAAATCTTTAGGTTTTGGAAATTTTCAACCTATTCTTTGATCATTTCATATAAATTCACGTACATGAGCTATCACTACAAGTAAAAGCCAAGCAGATGTTGAGTTGAATGACACATCTGTTGGCTTGAGAAGAAATTCTTTGTATGCCAAATTGGACTTGCCCTTTATTTTTCTCAGGAGGCTGAATCTCATAACTGAAGCAGGCACAACATAACAATTAAAATAATTGCTTTTAAGTCATCAGTTCCACTGCAAATAAATATTTTAGTGACATTATTTTTTGTAATTTGTTAAATTGGATTGAAGAACATTTAACTTAGCGATTAACTGTACTTCAAGATGAACAACTGGGCTTATAAAAATTAGTATTGGATGTATTTAATGGCATATTAACGGTTGTCATAAAGTACAGGATTGGTTGATGTCATCAGGCAAATCTATTTTTTTTAAGCAATATAGTAACAAAAGTGAGTTTATGACTACGTACCTAAACATTTCACTATTATTAAACAAACAGCTCAGACTATTTCTAAATAGCATCAAGTACTAAATCCACTATAACTTCTAAACAACAAAGACAAATATTTTACACCAGAAGGAACTGAGCAGCCAGCTTAGAAGAGAAAATCCTCAACATTCAAATCATAAAAGGGTTTTGTCCCGCTGAGGGACAAGTAAGAATAATATTTACTCAGATGTACTGAAAAAGATCTTGTTTCAGAGATGATAATACATACTAAGCATATAATAATGAAATATTTTGCACTTAAATAACACTTAATAAGAAAGGAGACGTACAGAAATTCATAATAAAGGAGCAAAGGCACTGAAATTGAAAAGCAACTAATTTGAAATTGATGAAAGAGAATACATCTTTACACAATGCATAATTAACTTGCAGTTTTCATTGCCACAATATATCCCTGAGAAAAGAGCTTAGTAAGACTGATAAAAGGATTAGACACTTCTGTAGATAAAGAAAAGTCCTTTACCCATATTGGAGAAAAAAAAAAAAAAAAAAAAAAAAAAAGGTAATCTAGTCACTAGCTGAAAGAGTATATAAAATATCTACATTTTGCAGGTCATTTCATTAACAGTTTAATCCTGAGGTTTTTGTAACTTTAATCAGAAACATGAAGTCTTTAAGGATTGGTGTCCCCTAATCTGCTTTCTCATTGTCTTTTTTGCTGGGAGACTCAAAATACTGGTATTAATTGGCTGCTTTCTCCTCCTCAGTCTTGGGTCAGATTAGGTTCATTTTTTGTATTTTCTCAGCAGAGCCTGCTTCCATGCTCCTTGTTTTCCTGTTACTCAGTTTTACTGTTCTCTGTTATCTTTGTTTTTACTGAGCAATATACGTTCACACACCTTTAGTGATGATTGACCACCACAATTTCTGTTTGCAATCTGGAATCTCTGTTATCATTTGTACATTTGCATTATTCCACTCCACAATTTATTCTAAAGGCACAGGTAATTCAATTAACCAAATATAGCTGCTCTCTACCAATTTAATTAAAGCTTGACTTAAACTAATTTAAATAATGTTTTCCTGTTACTTGACCGCTGTTATTCCACTTAAACCCCTCATTTCTAGAGAAATCTAGTCAATTCCCAAGACCTTTCGTAAGAAAATTCTATTTCACTATTGGAGCAGTAGGTCTGTTACCTTTCATTAATAAAAGCAAAAATCATATTTACTGGGAAACTCAATAGGAGCATCAAGCTTTTAAATGTATCTTATTCCCATTTATGGTTCAGTAACATTTCTTCTTTTGCATTTTTCTTCTCACACAAAGATTCACTGCAGTTATCTCAGTACTCTGGTGCTGAAGCAAGAATTAACTCACAGAATAAACACAGAAACAGAATAGTTTGGTTTGGTAAGGATCTCTTGAGGTCATCTTATCCAATCCACTACAGAAGGATCATGTTACAAAAGGTCTTGTCCAGCTGAACTTTGAAGATCTCTAAAAGTGGAGATTTCATTGTCCTGGGAAACCTGTTTCTTTACTTTGCTACTGTCCCTCTTAAGATTATCTGAAAGGGGCCTACAAGGGTGCTGAAGAGTGTCTCTTTATCAGGGACTGTAGCAATGGGACAAGGGGTAATGGGCTTAAACTTAAATAGGGGAAGTTCAGGTTACATATAGGAAAGAAGTTCTTTACTGTGAGGGTGGTGAGGTACTGGAACAGGTTGCCCAAAGAAGTTGAAGATACTCCATCCCTGGCAGTGTTCAAGGTTGGAGAGAACCTTGGGCAAGATGGTTTAGGGTAATGTGTCCTTGCTCATGGCAGAGGGGGTGGAAGCAGATGAAAGTAAGGCCCTGTCCAACTGTAACTGGTCTATGATTCTATAATTCTGTTAATGGTAAGAATCCTTGATGCTGCAGTTTGTGTAGCACTAATTGTTATCCTTTTGCTTTTGGCTTCAGTAGAGTGAACCTTCTTTGCAATTATCTTACAGGTCATTGAAGAAAACCACTGTCTCTACCCTTAACGGAATCAACTTCCTCTGCCTTCTCTTAGGGGTCTTCTCCCAAACAGTTTAGTGAGGTACTGAAGGACACACAGCTAAGTTGTTGCAAATGTTTGCATCACTTGTTTTGAAATGTGACAGTATTTCTAAATTAGATAGGAATAGTTCTTCTTGTATCCAAATGGCACATGACCTGGACATGCTGAGCCACTGAAGAAACTGGCCGAGTATAGATAGCAAAATAATAGAGAGATGCTAAGACTAGTTTTAAATGAGTTATCTAGCTAATTGAACTTTATGTTGCTGATATTAAACTATATCTATTGCCTGACCTCTTAAAGCTGCCTCTGAATCTTTATCCTGTGCTGAAATATGCAATAGAGTTGTACCTTAAGTGATGTTTGGAAGTATTCTAGCAAATATTATACATCAGGTAACCTCAAAATTTCATATCATTCTTTCTGTTGAAAACTGAGATTAACTTTTCAAAGAACAACACACAGCACTACAACTGAAGAAATAATAGAACTTCATCCTAAAAGTAGAGCTGCTCAAAATCACAGCAAAAGCAGAGCAAGCAGATAAAGTGAAATATAAAAGACCAGAGTTGCAAACGCAATCAAGCCAGGTGTCTGTTAAGAAATGAGTTTGAAAGTGACCTTATTTCATTATCAGAGACTGAAGTTCACATTCTGTGAATCAGTCTTGGATGTAAAATGAAGTAAAATAACTGAGCTATGCAAACAAACCAGTCTGTGTAAGAGCTGTACAGAAATCAATAGATAATATTAGTGTATTCTTGTTTAAGATTAACAAAAAGCATTAAATAATATTGCATGAAAAGCCAAATTCTTACATTTTGTTTAGTAATAGTGTTTGAAAGGAGTCAAGCATAATATTAAAAAAGAAAAAAGAAAAGCCACTTGTTATAAAAAATGTTTTATATAATAGAAAATAACATTCAAGATTTTAAAGGAAAAAAGTTAATGCTTTTAAAGGTCACTTTAAAAAGCAAATTTACTGAATTATTTTTAGCAAATTTATGAAGGAAAACATGAAACAGTTAATCAGCTCTTTGTCAATTGCTCTTTTTTCCTGTTAGTAGTATAATAGAAAAAAAAAAAAAAAATCTCATTCTTTTCCCTGTTAACAGGTCTATTTTGTTTTACAGTTCCAGGATCAGATGGCAAATGATTGTCTGTGGAGAAACATTAATAATAGTAGATCCTACTGGATTTTTATCCCATAATGTGATGTACTCCCATCAGTGGCATAAAATGCTTTATGAAAATACCTCATTAAAACAAAGGAGAGTTTTTTTCAGAAAATTGTCAGTTTACTCGTGACATAACAATCCCTGAACTTCAAGTGAGATATATAAAAATACTTCAAGAGCTCTGCCTTGGAACTGAAATTATTAATTCTGCTTTATATTAAAAATCACAAACTTGGAAGAAGCAGTCTTTTTATGGGTTACTATAATTTTTCATGTTGTCTCTTCCTAGTATCCAAGTGCTAATGATTCATTCCTCTGTTACACAGGACTAACTATCCCTTCCTTTTAAGTTCCCTGACGCAATAACATGATCACATTGTAAAGTAACTGTGTTTAATGCACTTTAGGTTAATTTTCCTGACTTTCCTCTTCCTTGAAACTTTTTCTTTTGCATATCTACTTGTTGGTGCAAAACCCTTTCTTTATGAGCCTTGTTTCTCATTTTCCTGATGCTTAGAATCTGATTGATGTAGAATATATAACCAGAGATCTAGATGGTAGTGGGCTATTTTAGCAGTGACTTTCTCTTTCCAATGACTAAATTTTTAAACGTAACTCTTTAATTTTAAACAGAAATATTATGTGAAAAGGGTGAGGCACAAGTTAGTTGTCTGGCTATGTTTTACAGTTCTAATAATTCCCCTCTTTTTCAATTAAAGGCTGTTTACCCTCAAAGCAGAGTACTGAAATTGTTCCATTGACCTCAGCACCTGGGGGAGACCACTCTAAACACAATTCAAAATTCTATGAAGGGAATAGCAGATATGATGCATCACACTGACATTTCATGTAAAGGGAAAGAAATAAACATGCTTCTGTTTCTCCCAAATGATAACTTACAAAACCTGGCTGTGATTAGGATGTCATATCTGGTGAGAGCATAGCCTAAGTGGGCATTATACTGTTAGAAAAGTAGCCCTGACAATTTTTTTACCTGAAAGTTAGATGCCAGATCTAATTCATGAAGGGGACTGAAGAGAGTCATGATCCACTGAAACTGGAAAATATAATTTTAGATCTGTTTCCAAGTTGCTGTGCTGATTTAGGCAAACCATACTTTCTCTCATACGTTCAATTGTCCATTAGTAATAAAGAGATTAGCCTTAATACACAGGATTTGTGCTAGTGTTTTCTTCAAAAATATAATGCATTACTGCTTGGTAACTTTTCATTCCTTATTCTTTTTTTCTACTGTTTTCATAACTTTTTACCTTGCTGCTCTGTATTAAGGCCATTCCAGGAAGTCTTACAAGTCAACATCTAGGATTCTTTTTTCTGCATGCTTGCAACAACAGCTGGACCATGTGTGCTTTATCTTTCTATTAGTATACTTTTTTTTTTCATATTTTTTTCCCATACTCCAGATAGTGAACCCAGCCTCTCATTTATTGATTCAGAACAAAGGAAATAGAAAAACTACCCAGTTCTTACTTGTTTATGTGTTGTGGTTTCATAGAGACAGCACTGTTCATTGAGTCTACCAATGCTAAGCCTTTCCACTTTTAGTTCCAGCTCAGATGTTGCAAATTTTATATTCATACTTACATACTTCCAAGATCTTTTTTAATAACATTGCTGCCATTGTCCCAGATGGAATGTTTTCTCAATGTGGTTTTGTTTGTTTGGTTTGGGCTTCTTTATATTTTAGAGTACTGGTAAAATATTCTATTTCACTGTTTTTAAATGTATTTTTCCTGAACTAGTGCAATAGCTCTTGTATTGTATTTCGTTATTACTGTAATATCCATTGTCTTTAGTTTCAAAACCAGTGTGTCTTATTTTCGTCTCAAAACTGTATCATGTAACCTTGCTTCTGTGAGGAACTGCTACCTTCTGTTCTTATTGTGCTTAAAAAACAAGCCTTGTTTTTCTTGCTAGTGCAATTCCTACACTGAGAGAGTCATGCCTGTTGCCAGTATTTGCTATGTATGTTAAATGCATTTTGCCCTTTATGCGGTATTCTCTTTGTTAGCAGATGATCCTGTCTTGTGTTTGCTTTCACAGTTACCTGTATATCATCCCTATTTGTTTTAGAGCTCCGATCCTTCTTTACTTTTTTTCATCATAGGTTTTCATCACTGGCTTTCTATATCAGAAATACCTATGGAATATAATAGTATTCTATGATGTGCTGTGTTGGTTTTGGTTAGATCTATCATGTCACTATTTTATCCTCACAGTGCAGAAAATACTGCAGTCTTACCAGTATGTCTTACAAAAAGGCTGTAGATGATCATGGAACAGAAATGCCCCAAAGTTCCACAGTAGTTGTGAATTTTCAGGTTTGACATCGAATTTAAGGCCTTCCGTTCCTTCTCTGAGGCTAAAATATCAATTCTTCTCACATGTGCATGTCTTTATTTAGTAATAATCTTAGGAATTTATTATCTTTTTAAAATACTTCTGGTTATTCTTCTATATAATTACTTGCATGTAGAAGTTGTAAGATCAGTTTTCAAGGAAAAGGCAAACTGTGTTATTTCTTTTACTCTTTCTGTAGCAAGTATCTTAACCACAGCATCCATCTTTCAAGGCTTTTGTATTAGAGAATTATCACAGAGAGGGTGAAAAAGGAATTTGCATATATACTCCAGTATGCAAATGATGTATTTAATATAAATTGCAGTCCAGTAGAAATATGTAAAAAGTTACTAATAAACATATCTGGTTAAGAACTTTATCTTACTCAGTTTATTTTGTAGCTGTTGAAACCATGAAAAATTTGTTCTGAAAAGCTTTGAACCAGTATTTCTACCTCAGCAGTGTGATACCTGTGTATTGTTAATAAATAGAAGGTATGTCTTTTGTATGCAATATGAAGCACTATGAGAAGGAGTTGATGCAGTTAATGTCAGACTGTTTGCATCCTATGGAGATGAAGTGAGGAACAAAGGTAAGAAGCATCTACCATTCGGCATGGCAAGCTTGCAAGAGCCAGTGAAGCTGACAAACACTGAAGAAAGCATGCTTTGCTATTTAAAAGATTAGAATACTCATTTCCCCTGCATTTGTAACTCTCACAAGACATGCATAAGCTGCAGTCTTACAAAATATTTCTGAAGTTGCTAGTGCACGCAGTAAACCAGCTAATCTAAAAGTGTTTTTTTTTGGGTTTTTTTTTTTTGTTTGTTTTTTGTTTTTTGTTTTTTTTTTTTTTTTGGTGAATGTAGTGTTTGAAGTGAAATCAATGACAGTACTCCTCTTAACTGTCATGACAAATAAATCATAGTCCAGCATTTGACAGAACAAGAAGTATGGGTGGTGTAATTTTCCCTCTGAAGATAGTCACAAGACAATGAACAGTGACTTAAAAGTCAGTTACGTGGCTCTAAATGACTAAATGTTAACTGCACACAGCAGATGTCTTGCTATGAAAACAATAATGTCTATTAAAAAATAGAATTATAGAATTCAAATACTGACTAATCTATAAATATTTGGAGATATCAGTGAATGTTATGGCAAGCGTGAAAAAGAAAAAAAAAAAAAAAAAAAGAAAGAAGAAGAAACGTGTCTGGTAAGAAAATAGCCTTAATAAGTAAGTCACTGTCCTTCCTGTCTGCCTGTCTGTAGGTCTCTGGCTGTTATTTTACAACAAAACTAAGACAGTACTGAACTATTGACAAAGATACAAACTAGAGTATGAAAGAAATGGAAATAAACTTTTAAAATATTTTTTACTTTTTAACCAAAAATATGACAAATATCATACTTTCAGTTTATATCACATTACTTTTAAATGATTGTTTCATTTCTGGGAGTGTAATGATTTTGCATTCTTTCTTCCAGCTCAGAGAAAATATATCTAATGAAATGAGACACCTCACTTCTAAAGTTTCCATGGGCAGAACTTCAATGTACATGACAACACAGCTTATACGTTATGAAAATTATCAACAAAATGATACTTTTAACAACTAGAACACCAATTCAATGTCACAGATATGTCCATCCTATTGGTGAAAAAAAACCTGAAGTCTTTCATGTGGCTCTTGTCTTCCAAACTTTTGTAATAAGAGGGAAAAACTTACTTATTTTTTATTAATTTAACATAAAGTCATTACAGTCTAATCCCCATCCACATAAAAATGATAAATTCTAACTACATCAAGTCTTCTTGGTTCACTTTCCTGAAATTACAAAACCAAGATGGATAAAGATAGCAAAATGCTTTATAGCTGTTATCTGGAGAGTAAGAGGAAAGTATAGGAAATGTTGAAGTGTTTTGTACAGATCATAGGAACAGTCTATTAAAATAAGAAAAAACAAGGAAAAAACATTGCAGAATGGAAATAAAGGTGAGAAGCTGATTGCTTCCAAGATACTTTAGGGCTAGTGCTCTTTAATATTCTTATAAATTATCTGGAGACAGGAACTGAATGTAAATTAAGTAAGTTTGCTGATGATATTAAGCCAGGAGGAGCTGAGGACTCCCATGAGGATAGAAAGGTCTTACAGAGAGATCTGGATAGACCAGTGAAGTGGGCAGTCACCAACCTGACAAAATTTAACAAGAGCAAGTGCCAGATTCTGAAGCTGAGACAGAGTAATCCTGGTTATACATACAAACTAGAGGACAAGAAGTTAGTGAGCAACCCTGCAGTGAGAGCTCAGGGGATTTGGGCTGATGTCAAATTGAGTAGAGGTCAACAGTGTGCCCTGGATTTTGGAATTCTGTTCCATATAAAACTCTCATTTTCAAAAGTAGCCATAATTAAATTTCACAGAACTGTAAAAGTTGATATATAGTAACTCTGGATCAGCAAGAAAGGTAAAGTTCTTTGACAATGAACTCCCTTATTGTAGTTAAAAAACATTTAGGTGTGGCTCTGCAAAGGGTCTTCAGCTACATGTAGTAATAAAAGGCACTCCTCTTAGAATAATATTGATGGTAAAACTTCCTAATTTATGTGCTTTAACATAGGCAGAATCTCACTCTGAAAGCTTTCTATGATTTTTATCTCTTTTCAGGTAAGTCCATCTGGGCCCTTACCTTCTGGTCACTGTGATTTTAAAAATCAGATTCATATATGTGCCTAGATTAAACTGCCTAACTCTCACTTCGTAAGGTTTAATAAATTCTACAGGTGTGATTTATCTACCTGGCTTCACAAATGCAAAGTATCTAAGCTCTGTGGTTTTTTATCTCCCAGCTTTATCAAGTCACTGTTTACCTGTGGTCCCATCTTTTGCTCCCAGAATATTACTTCTGCTGCTCATATCAGACATGCTCATTTCCTTTACTTTGTGATCTGCAGTTTCATTCTTCTACTGTATTTTAACCTCTGCTTTCTAGCATTTAGCTTTCATTATTCTTTCGTCCTTACTCAGCCAGCTCCTCACTTTGTTTCAGACTAGGTCATGTACTGGGGACACCATGATGGTAGCTTGCAGCTTGCTGCTTGGTGGTTGCTGCTGTCCAGCAAAGCAGGAAACCTGAGATGGTTTTAGATCCCAAAAGTAGTGCTATCTCTTTCAAACTTCTGGGCAATAGCCAAGTGTAAAAGCATTAGTCTTTAAGTATGTACTAATTATGTGTATTGGAATAACAGGGATTGTAGAAACATTTAATATTATCTTTGGTTTTATAAATAGAAAAAAATATTCCACAAAATGTACGAGTATGCTTTTTAAAAAAACATAAAATAAATCATATACTTGTATAAAGCAAATCATATGCTTTAATGCCTAGGGTCTACAAAGGTGGTGCTGTAGAAATATTGATGAGATATGAAAATACAGGTTCTGAATGAAACATCAAAACAGAGGTGACAGGATGGATGTGTCATTTTATGTACTTGATTCAATGTCTTTTATAGAACCAAATATCTTTTATAAGATGTAGAAGATTTAACATGATTAATTATTTTCTCAGCTAAAGATCCTTTCACAATTATATGGGGTGCTACCATAATATTTAACAGAGGAAGGAACATACTTCTTTTTGTGGGGAGAGATAGAATTTTCCCAGCATTCCTCATGGCTCTATTCCTTCTTGGATTTTTCAGATTTCAGTTGCAACAGTTTTCAGAGGGTTCATGTTAACCTTTTCTTCCATGTTGGTTCTCCTTCTTACTCCCCTCTATATTTCTCTGCGAGTCAAACCTGTCAACTTCCACTCGATTTTGCTTTTTTGGGTGATAACGTGCTCCTTCTGCCATAATTAAGCCTATGGGAACTTCTACCATAGAGCTGAAAATCCATTAACCTTGTTTTTTGTTTTAGTCATTTTAAAAGCCTTCAGGGACCACATAATAAATACAGTATTATTACATCAAATAAAAATGACTGGAGGAAACTTTCTTCCTGAAGGAGAGAGGGAAGAGGGAGGGAGAGTTGTGCATATCTGCATATATGTTTGTATGTTGGCAATAAAGTACCGAAGGCAGTATTTCGCCCTGCCTTAACAGCAGCTCTTTTTGTGACCTCAGTTTTAAAACTTAATGTTTAACCTTGTGTCTGCAGCAGCTGTGGAACAAATTGCAAATAATTTAAATACCTAACACCTGATTTTAGAGGCTTCAGGGATGCGTCAGATGGTAACATGTAGCTCTGTCAGTGGCCTGATGCGTGATCTGAAGTAAATTGCTTTGCCACTCTGGGTCTGCTTTATTTTTAAAACACAATTCAGGATTCCTCTGTCCTTCACAATGTGCTCTGAGCTCCAAACAACTTTTATTAACTGCAAAAGAAGAAAACCATTTAAATGGCAAGCAACTTGAGGGCTGCTGGACAAGTTCCATGCACTTTTTTCTGTCTTTTTTTCTGCCTTTTTTTTTTTTTTTTTTTATTTTTATTATTTTTAAAAATTTAGGAACAGACAATCATCTCATCAATGTGAGTTGCAGCATAGTTACAGAAGGAGCTGGGGTGTGTTCGTGTTCATTCATTTCATTACTGGTATTATGTTTATTTGAAAAAGTTTAATTGATTCATGGTATTCGTGATCACAATTTAAAACTTGAAGTAAGTGTCTAAGAACAAGTTTATCACTAAAGTAAACAATTCAGAACACAAGACTGAAAGCCTGCCATCTACTAATGAAACTAAGTCTTACTTCTGCATAACTTCATAAATAGAATTTACATTTCTCTCTGAAGTAGAGTATAGAGATGGAGGTAGTGTCAGGAATGTATTTCTTCATTAATATAACACCAACTTAATCTGTGTTCTTTTCATTATTAATAGTTACCTTTGCAGTCAAGATATTTTCAAGTTAAAAAAAAATGTGATGTCTTGAAGAAAGGGAAGTGATTTGTCAATAAGTCCCGTGTACTTCACAATGTATTTATTTGTGTGCAGACTGTGTATTTGAGTATTTGTTGACCATACAATATTATTTAAAACATGGCATATCTGGACTGCCTGGAAAATACTTTCTTCAAGTGTTTCATAAATTGCCTGTGAAATTTATCAAATGTATCAAACCATACAAGGACTGCAGCAAAGGAAAACAAAATTGCTCTCTGCTGGTGCTACTTTCAGTGTTTGTGCTGTTGTCTCTGTTGCAGGCAGACAGCCCTGTACAGTTAAGTGAGACTTTGCCTACATCTACCCACTGTGCAACTTACTAGGTGGTTCTGGTACATACTACGAAAACAGAAGAAAGACCCAAATGGAAGGCTTACTGACTGGTGACCTCTGGACTAGACATGCCTCCTCTAATGGTTTAGGTATGTATTTAAAAGAAACAAGGAAATACAGAGCAAGTAATAATTTCGTACCCTTTTCACACATTATGGGCAGGAAGTGATAGTAACCTGGGTAATGGCTGATAAGTCGCTTTGGATATGTGCAAAATCAACGTGATTGGCCTGAGTGAGGCTGTTGGTCATTCATGCTTACCACTGAAATTAGAAAGCACTACATATGAAAACAGTACCCCTTGAAGGAACATATGTATGGAATCCCAGTACCAAACAGAAGTCTGTGCTCAAGGTGGAATTGCTATATCTAATACCCAGGGTGCCCTTGGTCAGGATCAGAATGCCAGAGGGGTGGCAGCTCCCCTGGGGTCTCAGGGAACAGCCTGGCAGCCAGGTCCTGTCCCATCATCCCTGCCAGGAGCAGGACAGCCAGGGAGGCATCAGCCCCAAGCATTGGGCACCTCCTTGGTGTCAGGCTAAACATAGAACCTGTGGCTGGGCAGCAGGGAGCTAGAAACTAGCTGAGGAGCTGATGGCTGTGGGCTGCTGCAATAAGATTCTGAGCAGAGAAGAGGAATCCCCAGGAGAGGGAGTCACTATCAACAAGGTTAGTTAGGGCCCTGAAGGACAATTCACTCAATGCTGTGTTTCCCCAAGGTCAAGGTGCTGGTTGCAACTGAACCAGGCACATAATTGCTGTGCATGTGCTCTTTACAGACAATGTGTGTGTGTGTTTGCTAGAAATTATTATCCATTCACTAATATACTGATCTCTCTAAGTTCATAACTCTTTGCTGTTATGTAACTGAGTGGCATAATTCTGTTCTTCCAACTACCTCTTTAAAAATTCCTTCTGTGAAAGTGTCATCCTATGGCTGGTATTTGGTCCTGCCAGAAAGTGGACCATGTTTCCACTGTAGCGCAAAAGAAACTTTATAGATGGACTATTGTGTCTGCTCCAGCATATGGGCTTCTATCCTGTGATATCTATAAAACTGTTTTGTTGACTGGGAAATGCTGGATAGATGCACATATTACTTCCCCACTGAAAAACAAAAAGCCATGAAGTTCATAAGCTTCATAAGTTAAGTTTAAATGAGCCACTCTTGCCTTTTGCTGGAGTCAGTGGAGAATATGAGTCATGTCATTACGAAATTAAGTTATTTTTCATTGCTTAAATCCACTTTTAGAAATTACTACTACTATTTCAGAGACCCTAGAGCACCCTGCATTGCTTTCCACTGCTGTTTCAGAAAGGTACAGTTCTGTATTAAGTCTAATGCTTTGTCTGTGAGTCCTGGCAGATACCTGAGGTACACCAGAGTCTCAAATAAGTTTAGATATCTGTAATTCATATAACTGAACAGCTCCCACTGATGTCTGGAAAGCTACTTAGTTGACCAAATGTCAATGTCTATTTTAGGATGAGCAGAACAGTTCTATGTGCCTGGATTAGATGCTTTGTGCCATTTTTAGATGACCAGTGTATCTATGTGGAACTGGTAGATGTGACATAAGATATGACTTGAGCTCTTCTAGTATGACAGCTGGAGGTCAGATTAGATTCTTTAAGATATCTCAAATGGCACTAGACGCCTACATTTATGCAACCAAATAAATCTGCTAGTTCCCAATATGTACCAAAATTATCACTGGATCGCTGTTTCCTTAAGAAAGGAATGTTCTTAGGTGTCTGATTCTGGCAGTAGGTCTAATAAAAAGGCAATACTGTGAAAGGAAAATTCCCTACCGCTAGGCTTGATGGGGTAAGAAACGGCACAATAATTTGCTCTGGAAATTACAGTACTCTCTAAAATAAAGAGATAAAATAAAACAACAAATAAATAACAAAATGAGCAAGAATTATTACTAAAAATAAACATTCAGTGGAAGAGTTTACTTAAAAATGTAGTAAATTCTCCAGCACTTGATGCCTTTACAGAAAGACCATACTTCTGAAAGATAGATTTGCATCTAATCATACTTAGCTGAAGTGAAAGATGGAAGTAATGTAAAGAGTTCCATGACCTTTGCATTGACAAAGCTAGATTAGACAATCATAAGTGAGTCCTCCTGCCCATAAAATCTCTCTGTTAATCTACAGGACAGAAAGTTATACTGTAGAAGCCGGTGTCTTTAATAGAAATTTTAATCACTGTAAAATTGAATTGTTACCCTGAAGAAAGTGCAGTCTTTTTCCAGAGGGAAGTCTTGCATTGGGAATAGTTTAATTTCACTACCTGGAGAAGATGCACTTTTTTTTTTTTTTTTTTTTTTTTTTTCCAGAGAACAGGGTCAGTCTGGATTATATTGTGGTGATATCCTGAAAGAGCCAGCATAACTTTAGTTTCAAAATGTCTTACTGTTTGAAAATAATTTAAAAGATTCAATGCCTGGAATGCTTATAATTTATTTTAAACATAAACAATTTTCTGTAGCTTAGTATGATAACCTGATTAAGTAATAGATTTCTGAGTGACAGGAAGCTTGCCTTGGATGAAAATATAAAAGGGCAGACTGTGAGCTACTTGAAGGACTATGCTAGTACCTAGCTTGATTCCTCCATTTTGAATTTCAAGCACTTAAAATGTCTTTCTCTCCAATTACTATGTGTGCAAGGAAAAAACAAAAATACTTTGTTGAATTGTTACCTTCTTTCAACCCAAACAAAAGGGCTTTCAGTCATTTACAGCATTGATAGAAGTGCTGAAGGAAGTGTCTGTGAGGCTGAAGGAAGCTGTCCTCCTGAAAGAGAAATACCTAGTTAATCAATTTAAATGTAAGACTTAGTTGAGGTGCACTCTCTACGTTTAATACAGATCTGTAAATTTAACATACAACTTTAAATAAAGAGTCCCCAAACAAACAACTGTCTCTCGTTCACTAATTGACTGAAATCAAGATATCTCGCAATATTTTCCAAGTTACCTCAACTGAGTCATTTCAGTCACCAACTGAGAAGGCAAACAGTGATGTTATTACTGAGATGAGTTTCTTCAACAGAGATTATCAAACTTGGGCCAAGTATTTTCATTATCACCCAGTATTTCCCCACAGCCACACATTAAAGTCTTCCACAGAGCTAGTTTGTTGTACTTTGAAACAAATTACATAGCCAAAGCTAGCTGTGAATTTGGAACGATGTTGCAAGGCAGTGCTACATTGTCAATTGAGCAGTCATGCTTGCAGCATTCCTGTACAATTGCGAGACATGGATCATCTTCTGTTATCATGCCAGCATATTTGATCAACCCTAGCAATTTTATGATTCTGTGATTTTGTGATTTCTATCTACTGGTTTTGCTCTTCTCAAAAGATCCAGTATCATAACCAAATGCAGCTACTAACCACCATAAATTCTGTTGATTTTTATCACTCTCTTCTGGACTGATGCAAGTTTGTCTATGTCTTTTTGTACTGTGTGACTAAAATTTGGTGAAGTATTCCTGATTCAGGTTAATGAATGCTGAGGAGAAAAATTACTATCATCTATCTATTGTTTACATTTATGTTGATGCAGAACAGCAAGATGTTAGGATTCATTGCTGCCAGGACTTGAAGAACCCTAAAATGGTCTCTAAATGTTTTCCAGTACATCTACAATTGAATGAGGTTGTCAACAGCATGTACTGATATGGATCTGGTATGTGCAGGGGCAGAACTTTGCATTTCAACACCATGTAGTTCCTGTTGTCTAATTCCACCAAACTGTTTAGGTCCCTCTGGATGACAGCTGTGCCCTCATGCATAATGACTGCACACAAGTATGCACACGCATAAACCCACAGTTTGGAATCATCCACAAACTTGGTTAGGATGTAGTTTGTCTCCTTGCCCTCCAGATCATCGGAAAATGTATTAAACAGGATAGGACCCAAGACAGACTCATGAGGAATCCTAGTTATAAATGGCCCCTAAGCAGAGTACAGTTATTCTTTAACGAAGATCTGAATCACCTTTCGTTCTTGTCTCTTCACAGACTGTGGAAAGTCCTACTGGTAGCAAGGTTCATATAGTGAGTGCTACAAATATATACTGAATTTTTTATAAGATGAATTCTGGCAAATGTGAACTTTTTTTTTTTTTTTTTTTTTTTTTTTTTTTTTTTTTTATTTTTAAAAAATAGCCTTTGGGATTTTGGGTATGCAGAATGTATATTCTCACTATTTTGAAATATTTCCTCAGGTAAGAAGAAGATAAAAAATTTCCCAAATCAATCAGAAATTGGCTTTCTGTCTTTCTTGTGGATTTGGCATCCCCAGTTCACAGTTGATAGGAAAGCAGAGTTCAGTCATGAAGCTATCACGATTTTTTTCCTTTTTTACATTTATTTTCATTTGCTGCCAAAAATGAATACATTTATGGCAAACTGGCTTTGCCAAAATGCTGAACACATGTACACTCCTACACTTCCCATATTGACAGCTGAGGTGCCATCTTGTTACAAATTTTTAGTGACCATCCTTATAATAATTGATTTCTTCAAATCCATGTTTTATATCACGCTTAGTTATTTCTTGCCTTTGCAGAATAACATACAGAATTAATTGAGGTAGGTTTTACATAAATAACTAATTAGTAAGTTAATAGTCAAATGTAGCAACTGATGGCCAGTTTTGATGGTGGATATAGAAGTAACATAAGAATGTCTTAGCAAAGTTGGTGTCAAACTCTGGTGATAAAATTGTTCAAAAAGTTAGGAGTGGTAGCATCTGCAGTGAATTGCATTTATATATACAGTGTACTTATCATCAAAGAAATAAGGGAAGAAACATTAGTGAATCAATATAAATGTATGATGCACTCACACTGAGGAAACTACAATTAGCTTTTGGGTCTCAGTTTCATAAAAGTAGAACTAAAGGAGTTAAAGAGACGAGTAACAAACTTGCTGCTGAAAAGAGTAAAGCAGATTCCACTCTAGAAATAACTACGGAACTGACTTTTCAACCAGATCAGATGATTTTTGAGCAAGAGATGAGAGATGTGTTTTAAAGTCCATGAAATTATTAGTGGCATAAAAAGAGAGAATGGAGAGTATCCGAGTTTCTCATAAGACAAAAAAAAAAAAAAAAAAAAAAAAAAAAAAAAAAAAAGAACTTAGGTTCAAAGAAGGCAGGACAGTATTTGAATAAAACAACACACATATATAGAGTTAAGCTATGAAACTCTGACAAAAATGTTTTGAAAATTAAAAGCTTGCATGAATTCTAAAAGCAAATGCAAAACACATGGTGCTGTGGGTCAAAATATTAGTCTTCATTAAAAGCAAACAAACCATCTTTGTCTTAGGTTATCTTTGAGCTGCTGATCACTAAGAGGAAAATCAAGGACATATATAACTATTTTCTTACACTTTTTCTACTACATCTGAATACATTTGGCTACTGAATGAGAGGATAGCAAATGAAATGGACCTCTGATATGACTGTTCCCACTGTAGTCTTGATAGTCCATCATACTTTTACACTGCTCCTGTTCTTCATTATTGAATAGCATGGATTAATTTGATGTGCCTCAGTCAGGGAATCTGATAAGCTGCAAAAATCTGACTTTTGCTTGCATAGCAAATCTTTTTATTTCCTTATGGCCTTTGTATTTTTGTGGAACAGATCTCATTCTCTTCCTGAGTGTACATTAAGCTACGTTCTGTAAAAATCTGGACTGCTCAGTGGTGGGAAAAAGATGCTAATATGGGATTTATGATCTCCTAGGATTAAAACTAATGCCACAGACATAAATGCTTTGTGTTGGATTTTTGCAGGTTGCTTTTTGGGGAGGCTGGTGCTGTTTGATTTTGGAAGGGAGGGAGAGAGTTGTTTTTTTTGTTTGGTTTGGA
>JAOEHX010046908.1:3963-15543 GCA_025448015.1 Bolborhynchus lineola
AAGCCTTGAATTCATCCATTGCTATCTAAAGAAGGTACCCAAGGAATTTATTTTGTAGGATGACCTAAAAGAGGGAGATGTGTTGTCTCCTGCAAACTGCTCGTCTAACCACTTACACTCAGCTTATCAGTACAAAACATCAGCGTTCAAAGTAAATTAAAAAGCCTCCCATGCAGCAACACTCTTAAGTTAGAGTTTAATTTAAAAAACATAGTCAAAGCACTTTGACTTCAGGCTAAGCACACATTTATGTGCTCTGCTGAACATGGACAGTTTGTTGTACCTGAGTTCTACTTCCCAGAGGGCTGCAGCCATCTTCTAATTATCAGTTTTTCTGTCAGTGTTAAGAGTGCAGTAGTATCGCTGAGCCCCAGCTTTTGAAGTGGTATATAAACAGCAAGGGAAAAAAGGCTGTTCTTACTCCCAGAGTTTGTTATCAGGTACAGAAGGGATGAAACTACATGTTAAAAATTTCTGCTCTAATAGGTGATCTAAATTTAATACATTATTATGTTATATATGTTAATATTATTAAAGAAAGGGTTTAGAGTTCAAATGCCATCTTAATCTCAAGCTGAATAATGACCATTAAGGCACAGCCCACAGGTCTTCCAGGAAACACTTCCATCATTTAAACACATAGCTACATGTATATACTATTGCTAGCTTTCAAATGTTATGAAGTACTCGTTCCATTATGGCTTCATCTTTCTGTAGCTTCATCTGAAGAAGATTTTAGCGATGCAGAGAAGTATCAGTAAGTACAGATTCACAGGGAGAATGTGAGCTGTAGGAAAAAGTTTCCCGTTATATATTTTCTGTTCAAACTACACAGGCTGCATTACATACAGGGTTGATAGCCCTGATTGCCCTTGTGTGTTCAGAGTCTGGAGGTAAAGAGTCAGGGAAAGGAAAAGCATACCATCAGCAGTGACTTTTCCAGCCCAGCTGCAAAATATATTGGAGATCTGAAGAGCAGGGAGGAAAGACATCCTTCTCCAACATTCACCTATCCTTTACAGTTCAACTCATTGGAAAGCCACTGGACCTCACCTTTAATCCACTCCCAATGCCATATCTACAGCAGCACACAGAATGGCTCTCCAGAGCAGGACCTGGGGGTACCCTGAGTACACCCTATGCCATGCACTAAGCTGCTCAATGAATGTCCTTAACTACAAATTTGAATCAGAGCTTATATTCATGATTGGTCTTTAAAATAACACTAGACAACCATACACACTGGGGAGAAAGTCTGTGAAGGAGAAAAATACCCTATGTACAGTCTTTCATCCTGGCATAAGACAGGATGGAAAGAGAACTGCTGGCTGAGGTTAAACACAGCCAAAAAAAAGAACTAGCTACTGCCCATACTAAGTGGAAGTAAAAAGCAAGATCTTTTCATGGTTATTCTTGAAATTAGAGGTTAACAAATAAGCAAAGTATGTGTGCATCTGAGCAGATGTGGGCTGGAATATTATCCTCAGCCATGCAAATATAGCACTTGCTTCCTTCTTTGGCCACATTCACACTACTAAGCAGAATTCATTTGCTAACCACACAGCAGTGGCATTCACATTAGTAGAAAACCAGACTCCTCATCTCTTCCTGCTTTGATCAGCAGTTACTAACCACAGGAATAAACAGAGGGTTGTGTTCTTCACTTTCTTCATCCAGGCTCTGCACTTCTCTCATGGACATTAGTGGCAGCAAGAACAGACCAATCCTGTTTCAGAATAGCCATTTGTCCTCATGTAAACTTATCTCCCTGATAGAGGAGCAACATACACGGCAAGGAAAAGACAATTCAAGGAGGGTTTTCCCCTTTCAATTTGTGACCTGGAAGAACAAGCATTTTAAAATTTAAAAAACAAATCTTGCCATATCCCTTTTTGATCATAGGGAGATGAAACATAGGCTGCCCTACATTACTGGCAGTGAATCAAGGCATGTCTGATACAGAGCATGCTACCGAGGGAAACCATTTACTGGTAATAACAAGTCCCCAGATCTTTTCAAATACATCGTCCATTTCAGAAAAGGGTTAAAGAAAACTTAGAGCTCTAATCTAAATTATTAATAATCCATAAAGAATACTGCATAATGATTCAGAAAATAGCCATTTGCAACAGACAGTAAATGGAAACTTACTTCTGTAAAGCATATTTTGACAGCTGTTAGCATCATTCAACATGACAAGTGAAAGAACTTGCTCAAAACAAGCAGAGCAAGGCAGCTAAAATAAGTCTGTAATAACAAAGATTGTCTCTTGTGAAAGTTCTGATTTTCTCCTCTCTCGTGTCTTCTTCAGTTTTTGAACATAAACACACTGCTGGGCTGAGTGTCAGGAGAGAGGGAGCTGAAGGGAGAATTCTGCAAGATGCAGTCTTTTCAGGGAAGTTTAATTAATGGTTTTTCAGAGGATTCTGATTGACAGGATTAGTGCCAACACTAAAAATTACTATTTGTGGATACTGGAGCTCACAGCTCCCATAGAAATAAAGCAGTTCAGAACAGAGCTTTGTGCAACTGAAGGCATTCCCTCAGCAGGGAAGGTTCATGTGAATCTCTTCTGTGGCTTCCCTTCACATGGGTTTTTCCATGGAGATGAGATAGCAGAAAGTCCCTGGAGAGTACCCTCTGCTGGGTGCAGAAGACTGATTCAGGTTTTTTGGTTAGCTCTTGGAGAAGGTTTTTATAATGAGCCAAAATGAAATTCTAGGAAGAAATGTTCCCAAACTTCATGGAGGGGAACATTTGGTTCCACTTTCTTTGCTTCCATATTTATTTTAAGTTTGTACTAAATACCTTTTTTTTTTAGTTTTCTAATTCATACCACCTTCCTACTAAGATAACCTGGAATTCTGCTAGTGACACTCAGCCCAAAACACAGTTTCACTGTTCTAATCTCTGATAAGGACTTGGGACAAATTACTGACCCCAGCATTGCATTTTATCTGATTATTGTAAAGTCTTTCAGTAGTGATCCAAGTAAACCATCTTTTAGAAGGATGAAGCATTACATGCCAAAACTAGAAACTGGAAATAAGCCAATGCTATGCCACTGCAACAGCAAAAGAAGGATCACAGCATCCCAGTTCTCACACAAAGCACCCACAAGTTTGCTGAGCCATCTCCCAGAAACTGTGAAATGGAACAAAAAAGGTGATTCTTTCCACTTGCTCCATCCCTCTCAATTACCCTTCTTAAACAGGACAACAAAGTAATTCAATACATCATAGAATCATAGAATAGTTGGGGTTGGAAAGGACCTTAAGATCATCTAGTTCCAACCCCCCTGCACCGTGCACCTTCCACTAAACCATATTACCCAAGGCTAAGTCAAACCTGGCCTTGAACACCGCCGGTGATGGAGCATTCACAGCTTCCCTGAGCAGCCCATTCCAGTGCCTCACTACCCTTACACTAAAGAATTTCTTCTTCATATCCAACCCAATCTCTTCAGAGCAATTTTGAGGTACCTCATTTGCATCGTACCTCCACTTTCTTGCCCAATGTTTTCTCCACTCCTTTTTATTTTAGAAGTTTCCCCAGAAATATCCTATCTCTCTCAAATACTTTTCTGGCCTTTAAAGTGCTTGGAAAACATTATTTCTTCAGATTATAACCATTCATGTGCATTTTTGTCCTTGCCTTTCTGGCTTCTAACTGAAGCAAGATGAAGCAAAGCTTAACTTTCACAGAGGGAAAATATTGTAGTACACTAGAATGCTGACACTTACTCAGGAATAAACAATGCGAACTGTTTTTTTAAAGTGGATATATTAGATATGGAAAGCTGGAAAATTGCACATTGCAAAGACTGTCCGAGTAGTAACATTATATGTATATTCATATGCTTTCCCATGGTTTGGTTCCAGTGGCCCAACAAACCATTACTTTTCTTCTAGCTACTATATTTCTGCCTGGGAATAGCTGTAGCCTTTGTGCTGTCAGCTCCAACTGCTGCTAATTTTTGGTATGGATGACTGGTATGACAACTGGTATATCTCAACTTTAGCTTAGAAATGCCTGCAGAAAGTACCAGACATCCCTGGATATTCAAGGGCCTTTAAATATCCACACAAACCCTAAAGTTTAGTCCACTCATAAAAATAGATTAATTGTTACAGATTGACACCATCTTCTCCACTATATAATTAATCAACTCTGTCATGATCTGCTGAGAAATGGATCATCACCCTGACTTCTTCGTGTTCTACCCTGCAGACCAAGGAAATGAAGTTACTGGAGAAGACATTCTAACTTATCACCTAATGTGCAAACACAAAACCTGGCAGCTTGCAATTGATCATCAGAAGGACAACCACCAAGGCTGTTTGTCAACCTTCAAACACTACCTGTGTTCTCAAGGACACAAGCTTTGCCAAACCCACTCCATTTATTTTAATGAACTACAACTCATAAGTTCAATATGCAGTTTAAATCTCTCTTCATTTGGCTGCCAAATGAACAGTAAGGAATTTGTACATTAAAAAAAATAAAGTTATCCTGGTCACACCTATTACTTTTCCAAAAGAAAAGCCATGCTCAGGTACTGTAGATGAGAATCTAGATGACTGTGCTCCAGCTACTTGTTTAGACTGTTAACCTTGCTTTCAATGGTAGGAAATATTACATAAAATCCATGTAACACATACAAGCTAAGTGCAAATGATAAAAGAAATCAACAAGAGAAAAGAGGCCAGAGGGCTGCTGTGACGGAAGAATAGCAGCTGGGAAAACTGAAGTCAACCCAGCTATGTTATTTTTTAATTAAAAATAAACGTGGGTTTTGTTGCCAAGGGATTGGTTAGCATTCCATTTAAAAAGAAGAAGAAAAAAATTAAGATAGGAATTCTGTTTCACTTCATGCTCATTCCCTTCCTAACCTCCCTCCTCTCTTCTGCCCCCTTCTTCCCCCCCAAGAAGGTATTTATAGATTTTCCAGAAAAAAACCAAACCCAGTCTTAAAATTTAGATCAGTACACAGCACCACACAGAGCCACCTATTTTTAAGGCATCCTCTTTCTCTCACATAAATGCTTTCTTGATTAAAAATAGAGACTATCATTTTAATATTGTTAATTATTTCATCTTCACTGCCGACCTCCTTGCTAGCTATGCAAGTACGCATGACTGTACTGCCTGAGACTGCATTTACTGTGTGTAAATGCTAACAACGCTCTTTGGACAGCCCTTTTAATGAAGGTTTCAGCAGACCCATGTCAAAGATTCCAAGTTCAGCCTTGCTTCTCTTCAATCAAATACTAAAGCAGCTTTTATTCATGCCTGGGTAAGGGTTTGTGCTAGGTTATTTTTATGGAATTTGCTTGTGTACAACACCAAGAAATGTCTTACACTGTGGTTCCAACTTCATAAACAGGAATATGAAGTCACTAAGCAGAGAAAAAAACAAAGAATCCTAAGGTTCAGGTCAGGCTTTTCATACACTCCAAGGACCCAAAGGCCATCATTTTTAAAGGCTGACTACTTCATTAGCCTCTCTCCACTATGTCTTTCATTCATCTGTCTTATACACTTATGTGCTTCTATTATGCCTGACCTTAGAGAAACTTTCTACTACTGAGGTGTTAGCCACAAACCCGCCTTGTGACAACTATTCCTCTGCACTGCTTCTATATCACGTTTCAAAAATACTACTTTGCTTCACCAGCTTTTATCTTCTTTCTCCCCACCTGCTTTACTAGTTATTCACATTTTGTTTAAGATGCTTTAGGCCATATTTCATCTGAAATACATATCCAGAGGCAGTTGCAATTGTTCTGATAAAACATGTAGGAGATGGTGGTGAAAATTTCCCCCCAAACAGATCAAAGAAATGGAAATTTTCTACTGAAATTTCCATCTTCTACTGAGTAAAAGTCTCAGTTCTGGTTGAGACAAAGAAAGCGCAGTTGCCAAGTTGACTGGTGAGAAGACAGTTCAGCTGAAGTAAAAGTGCTAGAGAAAGTCTACAAGAAATTTGGAGAGGGACTTTTTACAAAAGGTATGTAGTGACAGAAGAAGTGGGAATGGCTTGAAACTGAAAAAGTAGAGATTTAGATTAGATATTAGGAAGAAAGTCTTCACTGTGGGGGTCATGAGACACTGGCACAGGTTGTCTAGAGGAGCTGTGGATGCCCCATCTCTGGCAGTGTTCAAGGCCAGGTTGGACAGGGCTTTGAGCAGCCTGGTCTAGTGGAAGGTGTACCTGCCTATGACAGGGGGGTTGGAACCAGATGCTCTCGAGGGACCCTTCCAATCTAAACCATTACATGATTCTATATCTCCTGCATCTCAGATAAGTACCATCATGCATAGCAAATCACCAGCCTAAGGGCTGTTCTGGAATTGGGCTTGCTTGCATCTAACTGAATTCATTCCAGTTTGTACTAAAAAAGTCCATTGACAAGAGGAAATACAATATTTAATTATTTATTCAGTTCAGAGCAGCTCTAAAAAGAAAGAGTCCTGAACAAGAATAGTGCAGTATAAGATGGCCAATACACCCACATTTTCAGAACAGAAAGACCCAACCTCCATCTCAGCTGCAAAGGGTGGTATTTTAAACTTCAAACTTGCAAGGACACAGAGCCAATGGATTAATCTAAAAATGTCTCTCTCTCTGCCTTTCTGCCCTATGAGGTCTTTCTGTGCATCCCATTGCATTTCCAGAAAGAGTCTGAAATTCTGAAAACATAAAGACAGAAATAATTTTTCACCCAGCTCTGGTCAGTATCTGCTGACTCACATCCAGATTCCTCTCTAATATCTGAATTGTCCATAGACTCCATAGAAAATGTGTGGTTGACCACAGAACATAAGGGTAGCTAACTAAATAACACAATGCATATTATTTGTGATGCAATAGTAAGCACAAGAGAAAGAGAATATCGAGTTGCAAAACATTTTTCTTTAGGCTTTGCATATTTTTTTGGAAAAGGAATTAAAACCACATTAGGCAAAATACATTTGTTTTGACTCAAAGACATTGGCTCACACAGAAATATTGCTATAGCAAGTAAGAGGTCAAGTCTTTGTTGCCCAAACCATATTAAAAAAAGACATTAAAAAGCCTTTGGAACTCAAATGTTATTCCTCTTCCCTAACAAATGTAAATAAATTCAACAGCTTAGTGACCAACAGTACACAACAGAATGACTTTTCCAGGTAAATTAAGCATCAAAGCAGAGCTGAAACATACTAAGAACATTCTTCTTCGGCAAGACGAAACTGGATTCAGCATTAGAAAGTAAGAGAAGGTGGTGGGAAGAATAGCCTGGCACTGAGAGAATCAAAACATGTTATACTTCAGTCTCCTTAAGTTTTACACCAATTTTCATTGAAGAATAGCATTTAGTTGAATTAAACATCATTGGAGGGATGGTTTTCTCTTTCAGATGGTCATTTAGTGTTTGTGTCTAAGGGTTACATGAAAAGAGAGAAATCGGAGAAACTTCTCAGTTAAACTTTACCTTTTCCATATAGTGTGACTATTTGACTATCAAATAGTAGCTTCCTAATTCTGACTACTAGAATTCTATCTTTCCCACTGTATTTTTGTTTTTCTTCAAGATCTGCAACAGCTCAATCTAAAAACTAAAACAAAGCAAACACTTTTATCCATTGCCTGTGTAATGTCAGGGAGGTAGGTACAATCACACAAATACTGAGGAGAACAGCGAAACCAAAATTAAAAATACAAATGGAAGACAACAGATCCTGTGTAGCGGGAAAAAGTTGTGACAAAGTTACTTAAAAATGTCATCAGCCTTTATTCACAAGAGCAGTCATAACAATGAGTAATAACTCAGTGATTCTGATGTGTTTTAAAAGTCTAGGAGCCTCTTCTTGTCATATGATAATAGCACTATTTTGTCTTTTAAATCTCAGAGCAAGAATCTAAGCCACTGAAAATGCAATCATGTACCAAAATGGGCTAAACATTTAAGACCATCCACATGTCCCATCTTCATCTGGCAAACAGAAAATGAAATGCTACTTACAGCCCTTTGATATTTCTTTGTTTCTCATGGGAAACTAGTTGATGTTGTCTATTGTCAGCTCTCATTGTTAACAACACTCAAGAAGAGTTTATTAATTTTATGTCTTGATGCCATCTGCCCGAAGCAACCTTTCAATAAGGGTCACATTAGACGAATAAACAGCATAGTATCATATAGACATCAGGATTCATTCACTAAGTGGAATTCAAGAAAGCTGATGTTGAAATTTCATGTATTTCTTATTTTAAAACAGAACTCTCTTGTCAGCCTCAGTATTTCTTTCATCTTTAAGTTGTAGAAATACAAACAACTGAACAATAGTTTCTTACTCCATTGATTTCTTCTGTCACATAATGTATGAAACCAAGTTCAAAGAACATTCCCATTGGAATATGCTCCATCTTCCTTTCCTGATCCTATTGAAAATCTGGGAATTAAGCAGTTCATATGTGAAATAATGCCTAGTTACATCCATTCAATGCATGCCAAGTTATAACTTCTCCCAGTTGAGAGAGCAAATTTTTTAGCTGGAATTGAAGAACCCTATACCATTGGAATACATGGCACATCGTGATATCTCATGGCATACCATGGGACTCACTTTGAAAAACCTGGTCTACTGGAGATCCAGCTGCCAGAGAAGGGGAAGAGTGTCTTCAATCATAGGACTGCTAGGCTGGTGAAGAAGGCTTTAAACTAAAGTTGCCAAGGAACCTTAATCCACCCCACTCCTACCAGTTTGATGACAGATGCCCAGACCCTGGAGAGGGATCAGAGGTCTGCCAGCAGCACAAAGGAATTCCTGCCACTCCCTCTCTCCAGCTAATAAGTCAGCTTCATCAGAGGCCCAACTTAAATGCAAATGCACATAGCATGGAGAATAAACAAGAGGAGTTAAAAGGCATGCTTGCCTGCTAAGCTATGATCTTATTGCTCATGGAGACATGGTAGGACAGATGGAGGTAATGAAGAGGACATGTCACCCTCTATTTCAGTGGCCAGCTAGAGTGAACAGAGCTCTGCCTGAGGATGGAAGAGGAGCCAACCAAGAGCTTACAGGTCAGGATTAAGGGAGGGCAAGGACAGGTGACATTTTAGTGGGGGTCTGCTACAAATTGCCTAAGCAGGAAGACTGAGCTGCTGAGGCCCTCCTCAGAGAGGAGCAGCCTCACACTTACAAGTAGCCTAGAAGAAATACAGAGAAATTTTCTGAACAGCCAAGAATCAGGTTAGGAAAGCTAAAGCCCAGATAGGATGAAATTAATCTGGCCAGAGATGTTAAGGGCAAAAAGAAAATACTTCCACAGGTACACCAATGATAAAAGGAAGACTAGGGAAAACATGGGCCTTTTCCAGAAGGAAACAGGAGTCCAGGTTACCTGGGTTATGAAGGCTGAGGTACTTAACTTTTTTGCCTGTCTTCATTGGCAAGTGCTCCAGCCGCACCAGACTAGTCAGAGAAGGCAAATGCTGGGACTGGGAGAATGAAGAACCACTTGCTGTAAGAAAAAATCAGGTTCAAGATCACCTAAAAAACCTGAAGGTCCACAAGTCCATGGAACCTGATGAGATGCATTTGCAGGTCTTAAGGGAACTGGCAGATGAAGTGGCAAACCCACTATCCATAATATTTGAGGAAGCTGTTCCAGTCCAGTGAAGTTCCCACTGATTAGAAAAACAAAAACATCACCTCCATTATTAAAAAGGGGGAAAAGGAAGACTCAGAGAACTACAGGCTTGTGAGTCTCAGCTCAGTACAGGGCAAGATCGTGGAACAGATATCCCTGGAAACTGTCCTAAGGAACATGGAAAATAAGGAAGTGATTGATGAAAGCCAGCATAGCTTCACTAAGGATAAATTGTGCCTGACAAATCTGGTAGCCTTCTATGGCAGGGCTATGACATTGGTGCATAAGGGGAGAGTGACTGACTTTACCTACCTGGATTTGTACAGTAGCTATACTCCAAAGGAGTAGCTATAGAAAGAAATTGGGCCTATGCTTTAGGTAAAAAACATTCCCAGGACACACAACACAGGGAAGGAAAGGGGAAGTGAAAAAATAAAGCGATTTGAGACAGGTTCTTAAAAAAAGAGGAAGAGCAACAGTGACACAGAAGCCTCAAAAAAGCAGATAGGGACAGCAGTTGGCACAGAGGGAATGAGACCAACCATAGAGCTGGTTAGCGGGAAGAAGTTTAGCCATAGGCCTGACCTAGCTTCATTACACTAGAAGCCCAAAGCTTCTTACAGCTCATAGAGTTTAAGGCTAGGCTTTTTGCAGATGCACAGTTTCACATTCAGGACATTATCGTATTATTCATTTATATACTTTTATAGTATCTTCAGTGGTGCTTGTCCTTTCTACGAACACCAAAAAGACAGATGATCTGCAGTGCTTGATTTTGCATCTACAAAAGAGTCCCAACACACTAACAGAGAAGGAATCCATGATAAATTACTGTCAGATAGGAGGAATGCAAATAAAAGCCTTACGATAATATCTCATGAAACAAGGCTCATTCTACCTATCTTACCAAACCCAGGAGACTAGAAATAGTTAACCAAAGAATTAAAAAAAGAAAAAAAAGGAGGGAGGGAGGGGGCTTAAGAAGTTATATGGGTAGTGTTGTAGCTCTGAGTTGGATCTACAAAACAGCTTTCGTCAAAACAATTAGATTGCTCTCCTCCAAGCCATTCATCATCTCAGATATTTTTCCAATTTTGACTTCTACCCACTAGAGAGCAGAAACCTTCTAAATAATTATCATCTAGGGATTCTTCAGCTGGAATTTGGACTGGCCTACAAAATTCCTTCAGATAGTGCTCCTTGACTTTTTCCCATAGACCTCACTATTGCAGTGCAATGCTTGGAATGCCAGCTTCACTCTGCAGAAATAAGCCTTCTGTGCAACAATGTTAAATTCAATCACTTAGTACCAAGATTGTGAAAACTAATAGTATGCTCCAACTTTTGTGCTTGAACAATAAATTCCTGATAGGATTACTTTGAAGGAGATGGGGGGCAACCAAATAAGTAATTATGAGGATTTTTTTAAGCGTTGTTAGACTAGTAATCTCAGAGAATGAAGTCTTTCACTGGCCTACAAAACCAACCAGAGAATGGCAGCAGCAGCTATGTCAGCCCAGTTAGGTACAGACCAATTTCCAGGCGCAGCTACAGGCTGGGCAGAGAAGAGATTCAGAGCAGCCCTGCAGAGAAGGACTTGGGGTGTTGGTTGATGAGAAAATGAACATGAGCCGGTAGTGTGCTCTTGCAGCCCAGAAAGCCAACTGTATCCTGGGCTGCATCAAAAGGATCATGACCAGCAGGTCAAGGGAGGTGTTCCTGCCCTGCTCTTGTGAGACCTCACTTGGAACACTGTGTGCAGTTCTGGGGTCCTCAACATAAAGACATGGAACTGTTGGAACAAGTCCAGAGGAGGGCCACGAGGATGATCAGGGGGCCAGAGCACCTCCCTTATGAAGACAGGACGAGAAAGTTGGGGCTGCTCAGCCTGGAGAAGAGAAGGCTGTGTGGAGACCTCATAGCAGCCTTCCAGTATCTGAAGG
>JAOEHX010046909.1:1360-18129 GCA_025448015.1 Bolborhynchus lineola
TGCAATTAAACTTACAGTAGTTACTCCTAATTAATATACACTTATGAGAACAAGGTGGCTTGTCCATTCAAGGTTTCAGTACCTCCAGGGATAGAGACATGGAGATCTCACAACCTTTCTGAGTCTTTTGTGACAGGGTGAAAAGGTTTTCTTAACATCTAGTCAGAATTCACGTGTTCAAGCTTGTGTCTCTTCTCGCTCATCCTATCTCTGTGCAACTCCAAGAAGAGTCAGGCTTCTCTATGTCTCCTCCCAGCAGAAGACAACAATAGCCCTTCCTTCAGTCTTTCCTTTTTTAGACCATACAAAGCTAGTTCTGATAGCCTCCCCTCAAGAGAAGTCCAGCTCTGCAGCCCTTATTCAAGTGAACAGATCTGCAGAGTTAGCATGGCCTATGGTGACCAAAGTAATTTTTCTGATTTGGTTCAAACAGGAAGAGTAGCCAGGACAGCTAGAAGATGTGCCATCTCAGTCTTTTGGTACATCTACATTCCATATATAGTAATATATAATATTTTAATTCAGAGCAGGAATACATTTCTGGAATAAATTCCTGCTCATCTTCACTTAATCATATTTTCTTTTTCCTCATGCAGTCTCTGAGCAAGAGAAGCAAAATTCTCAGGGATTAATTTAATGTTTCAGATGAATTTATACGAAGCTGCTCTCCAGGAGTCCACTTAATACAATCCAGGTCCTATGGGACAAGATTAGAGCTACTCCAGACTACTTAACCTTCTGCACCATCTCTATTTCTTTGCCTTCCTTACTAATGTAGGTCTGGCCTTTGAGAAATGAGCAATGCCATCTCACCTGCCCTCCTCATGGAGGAAAAAGTGCAGAAGGAAGGTTGTTACATCATCACCAATTACCCTCTTAAGTAGCTCCCATGGAAACGGAGTGAAAGTCTATACACAGTTTTTTTAAATACTTACTCCTCTTTGTCCACCTTTTCTCTAAGCTTTTTCAACCTTTTCTTCTGGGTAAATACTAAATTTTGAATAATGTTTTCAAAGTATTCTTCTTCTTTGTAGTCCAGCTAAAAAGAAAGGGAAAAGTACTTAGAGGTGGTGTTACTGATTTCTATTAAAAGATACATGGATCTGGAAAATCTAGTCTTAAGCATGACGAGCTAAGCAACATGTTTTTAAGAGTATTTTTTGATCTACAGCTTGAACTTACTTGGAAGTGCTCTGCTACATCAGAGTTGATATTGTAGCTAGATATATGTTAGCAGCTGCATAATTTTTTCCAGAGATCTTTATTCCCTGTTTATATATGTATACTGAGTGGAGTTCAGCATTTATCTGCTGGTTTGACCCTAACCTCTGGGAGCTGCCTGCTTGAAACCAGTAGGTACCAGCTTGGCAAGCTGCAACTCTGCCTTAGAAAGAACACATAAATGAGGCTCAAATGGTGTTTTAAAAAGCATACTTTGTTTATATGTCTGTAGTTTTCAAAGTTAAAACTTGGATTTGTAAGACATATTCTGCATGAAGATACATACATACTAGACACATTAATGGAGCTACTCTTACAAATGAACCTGTGAGGTAAAAGAACACTGAGGTTACATTTTGCAGTGAAAAAGGTCACATGCAGTTTAAAATACACAAGTTGTCCAGTGTCATACTTCAGGGACTGATTCTAAGCCATGGATAAATAGGCACAGTTCCTAAATCATGTGTACTTGCATCCAGTTCAACCAGTGTTCCATCAGTTGGTGGCAGATTTATAAATACTGGATAGACCACCATTGGCTTCAGGTTTAGTTTAGCATCATTCCTCTAAAATTTGTTCATTCCCTTGAAATATTGTCAAATACCAGCATCTGCACTGGATCAGCTGTACCACACTGGCTGTTACTACATCCTTACTTACACCTGTGCAACAGAGCACAGGATGGAGTTACTCTGTACAGATGCAGGTGGTTCAGCTTGGCTAAGAAGGAAAATACACAATTTTTTCTCTTGAGAGCCTTTTGTAATTATATTGCTTATTGTGGATACTTACCTCCTGGTACTCACTGTTCAGCTTATCATCATCAGTCACGATCTCATCAGGATAACCAATCCTCTCTCTAATTGCTCTTGCCTAGGGACAAGATAATTCGATATCCATAGCAAATACAGCCAGATTTTTAAATCATCATAAATAATTAAATAAATGCAATATGGAATCAACTGCAGAAACCTCAGAATGTCAATTAAGCACAGGTTTTGTTTACATTTTTTTACTCATTGAAAGCACTGTAATGTTTAAAGTAAATTATAACAATGGAAACTTCTGGAAAGTATGTTTTGTTCCTTACTTTATAAGGGAACTTATAGACTTATTTACAGGACAGCCAAACATACTTCAGCTACCCTTTTGAGTTGAAAGGGTGGTTTAAAAAATAGCTGAAATCCTGACATATTTGACAGCACCTAAAATAGAAATAAAATTAATATGTGCGTGTTTTTTAATTTTAGTACTTTATAGGAAGGCACCCAAGTTTCCACAGATGTGTACAGTTTGTCTCAGTTTGGGTCTGTATACAGACTAACTCCCTCATCTACATTGGAATGAAATAATTTATTTTTATTTTTTTAGTTCCCAAATTCTGACAGTTTATAGAGTCCTGAACAAAGTTTTTTAATCTACACCTCAGTCTGATAGCCAACATTACCAATATGTAAGATAGAACTTACTTTTTGTTCTGCTTTGGTTTTGGTTTCTTCATCCATCCAGGTGAGCTCATCTAAGGTTTTTATAAAAACATCACGTATATCTGCAATCATTTCCTCGACCTTGGAAAAAATATCAGAATGTTACAAATCCACATATAATGATCCAGTTCTTTTTCCAAAGTCTTAGTTTGTTTATTACAGACTTGTTTTTCCTGCACTAACTGCTTGAGTATGTGCTGTTACAGGCCACACTCAAAACCTGGAGCTCCTAGTACTCAGTAAACTCAGTAGGATGTTTAGTCTGGCCTGTGGGAGCAAAGGCAATGGGCACGAACTCCCAGGGCAGTGTAATTTATTCCGGTTACAAAAAATCTGACAGATAACCATCCACTGGGTGCTGTGCATCTGATCATATTATTGTATATATGTTGACCACAAAAAATGGTGTACTGGGTTTCAGTAGGGGTGATAAAGAGTCATCTAAGACTTAAGTTCAGATTAATTTTCAGCAATTTTCTGTGTGACTGAAGATAAACAGACATAACCAATTGTCCCTGGTCCAGTGTTAGCAGGATGTGAACTGCCATGAGACTCAAAGAACAAGCAGCAACTGTTCATTTCAGTAAGTGCTGCTCTTTAGGTGTGTGTATTAGCTTGTGGATGGTCCAGTGCTAATGTGCCAGTGGTGCTTTAGGCTGCAGCTGGCTGAGAACAAGTGGAGCAGGGAGATGCTTTTTCCTCTCCAAGTGCGAACACGTAATTGTTGTATTTCATGTGTTACTTCATGCTGTGGTCAGTTGCTTGGAAAGCAGGCCAGCTCAAGACAAGTAATGCAGGAGTGACCTGCTATATAAAAAAGCTTAATAAAATGTCTAACTAAAGCTGTGTAAAGACCTGCACATAAAGTGACAATTAAGTGACGCTTAGATGACACACAGTGTTTGCTAAAAGCTTTACCATATGTTTACTGTCTCCAGCAAATGCTTCCTCTACATATAATCGTCCCACTGCATTCTCCATGTTGCCATTGACATAGTTTGCGCAACGACGCCAAACAGCAGTTTCTGATGTTGTGCCATACAGTGCCTGTGAAACATCAACATTAAGTAAAACAGTGACATCTGGACCCACATCAGGTGAAGGAGAATGGGGACTGACTGGCACATATGTGTTTCAGAAGAGCCTAGTTGACCCTAAATGCATGCATTTAATTCACATTTATGACAGTTAGGTGGACTCCCTTTGTAATGAGAACATGTCACAAGCTGAGGAAATAAAGAGAATCATTAGCAATATTGTTTATCCTTTCAAAACAGGAAAGGTAGAGAGAAGAAAACTACTCAAAAAGGTAAGAATGGGGGAGGTTAAAGAGGAATACCCCAACACAAAGCTTTCGCTGTTACAGGGAACTGTATTGCAGTTCTATCTCTGACAGGGCCTTTATGCTTATGCAGCAAATTCATTTCTGGAGTGGTAAGATTTTGTTTTCTACCCAACTGGTTGCTTCTGTCAGAGCCTCCCACCTTTGGGAGCTTGCAAAGTAGAAGCTCATTTACTGTATGTGATGTTGCAACAAGGTATGCAAGGATTTTGTCATGCTAACATATAAATACGTGATAAAGCTGAGTGGATAATATAATGGTATGAAACCTGAATGCAAGGAATATAGCAGTGTTGTTAGAGGGCAACTCTGAAATCCTATTCTCCAATGATGTTTATATTCCATAATGAAGCAGCTACCCATCTCTTCAGAAGTACAGACCAATCACTTTTGGTGTTAAAAGCTCTGTAACTGCTACACCTTGACCTGAATTGCTAGGAAAATAATATTTCTTTTCACTCTAAAGCATTAAAGTTATATAAATGGTCTTTTGAAAAAGACCATTTTGTGTGTTACCTGTACAGTCCAGCCCAGACATGTCCCCTGTCTGTGATGCTGGAGCTTTTTGTAAGTCATTGCTGACAAATAGCTAGATAGACTAGAAAATCTGTCCACCCTTAATCTATGTCTTTCTTAGATACTCCCTGCACACAAACAGGGTGCATCAGTAGGCATTTGCTTGTACAGCAAAAGCTTGTATAGGAAAAGTAAGTAGAACCCCTCTCCCCCAGAACCTAAAGAAGAAACAGTAATAAATATTAGCAATACTGATCTTAATTAAACTAATACCTAATTTAGAATGATTATGCAATGATGATTCTGGTAGGTCACTTAGTGCTGCTGGCACTGATCTTAGTCATAGAATCATAGAATCATGGAATAGTTAGGGTTGGAAAGGACCTGAAGATCATCTAGTTCCAACACCCCTGTCATGGGCAGGGAGGCCTCCCACTAAACCATGCCACCCAAGGCTATGTCCAACCCGGCCTTGAACACCGCCAGCGATGGAGCATTCGCAACTTCCCTGGGCAACCCATTCCAGTGCCTCACCACCCTTACAGTAAAGAATTTCTTCCTCATATCCAATCTAAACTTCCCCTGTTTAAGTCAATCTTAGTTCACTGGTCTCAGCATGATTTGAGTAGAGGGCTACTTGCGACCATGGTGGAGTGGCCCCAGACCAGGACTGCCTTTATGGGAACCCCAAGCTATAGAGTCTTTTAACTAAGCCTATTGTCATCAGAGGTACACAATAAAAAACAGAGTGGTTCTTTCTATAGCAAAACAAACTTACCTACTTAATTGGTAAAAATAACACATAATTCAAGTGCAAAACTCTGGATTTGTACATGTGCAGGGCTGGTGCAAGTAAAATTACACTCCCTGATCTCATGGGGCATAAATTCTCAACTACAACATCATAGGGAACATAGGGTTTTTTTTGTTTTAAACAAATCTTCATCTCAAGACCTAAACACACCTAGCTTTTCTGTGCAAAATTCAAAATACATGAAGTTTTTATATTACTACTACATTAAAAAATATCTTTTGTGGTTCACAAAAGTCATCTTTACAAGTTAAAGTGAGATTGATTTCACCTTACGAAAAGCATTCCTTGTGTCCTTGTAGTTACGGCTTAGGCTGTTGACAAGATCCATTACGAATCGCCAGACCATGTAATTTTGAAGGTCTCTGTTTAAAAAAGCACCAATAATAATCTGTTAATGCTTTTAGGCTTTTTAATTTTACTAGAAATAAAATGCAAATTACAGAAATACCTAACATACCTACCTGGGAGTGTATTTATTAAGAATAGACTTCAGCTTAATAAGGTATTCTGGATCATAAACAATGACGTGTTCAGTGTTCTCAATGTTAATTTGTACAGTTGACATTATATCATTTATGAATTTCGACCAGTTGAATACCTGGAAAATCAATATGCATTATTACATGCTTAAATCATAAAAAAGCACAGCATTTAGCTGTGAAGTTTCTTCCCAATTTAAGTATGTTTGCATAACAAATGCTCTGCCTTTAGTTTTTCTAATAGCTTTGCTACCTGAAAATGGAGTCATCATAACAACTGAGCTAATTTATAGCCTCTGTGCTCTAAAATGGTATTAAAAATAGGATGTTATTTAGTAGAAAGGATTGAGACATGGCTTTTATTTCAAGCTAATTAATTAAAAATGCTATGACCCTTTCTTTACAGGCTGGAAAAGCAGAAATGGTATTTAAGTAAAATTTTCAGTTGCCTTTTTGCTGTATTTGGCTAAGAACTTTTAAATCAAAGCATGACTAACAGCCCCATTCTCACTACAGTATATCTCTGTATCTGTGGGACAATAAGATTCGTGGCATACTTGACAATCTATTCTGAAGCATATGGTAAGGACTTGTTCAGAAATATACTGAAGTCCATAAAAGGATTTATTTTAATCGGCTTTAAATCAGACACACTAAATCCACTCTCTATAATGAATGTTCCTCTGCATGCCACAGTACTAGATACTGGAGAAGGAACTGATTCAATAGTGGGTCAGCCTGCAGTATGCTCCAACAGACAAATCCCAGATAAGGGTTAGGGTTCTTGTTAGTTTTCTGCCTCTCTGGTCCTCATCCTCCATTTTCTTTGTGCTGTTATTGACCTTTTCAAGAGGCTTACATAACTTTCATGACCTATGAAAATTAATTTATTTTTCATTCTGTAGTGTCCATCTAGCCATCTAGCATTATTTGAGTGTGTGGGCACTCTCTACCAGAGACTCTTTCTTACTTGTTTGCTGTCGTGGTTTAAACCCAACTATAACTTACCCAGTTTACTCACTTAATCTCCTCTCTTTCTTCCCCCTAGCTCCCAGAGGGGAGGGGGAGGAGTATAGAAAGAATATAACTCCCACAGGTTGAGATAAGAACAGTCCAGTAAGTAAGGTATAACACAAACCACTGCTGCTGCCACCAATAATAATAATGACAAGGGAAATACAAGGAAAGAGTATATAACCGCTCATCACCCAATACCCAGCCCGACCCAGCAGTGCTCACACCCTTCCGGGTAACTGCCCCTAGTTTTTCCGTCCTGGGCATGACGTGCTGTGGTATGGAATACCTCTTTGGTCAGTTTGGGTCAGGTGTCCTGTCTCTGCTTCTTCCCAGCTCCCCCTCCTCCCTGGCAGAGCATGAGGCTCAGAAAGTCCTTGAGCAGACTAAACATTTCAGCAGCAACTAAAAACATCGGTGTTATCAGCACTGGGAACAGCACTGATACAAAAAAGTCAAAACCACAGTGCTGCACCAGCTACTAAGAAGGAGAAAAATGACTGCTACTGCTGAACCCAGGACATTTGTTGGTAAGAAAAATAATGTCACTTTCAGAAGTCTTTGGTTAGCAATACTGTGTGCCTCAGAGAGCAGATGGGTGAAAGAATGGACTGGAGAACACAGAATCACACTCGTTTTTCCTAGTCTGTATCTTTTAAGAGGAAAGTTTTATTGAAGGAGGCAACATTTTTCATCAGACAAACTGCTGTAGCTGAGGAAAATGGGTAAGCTTTCAGGACTAGAATCACTTGAGGTCTGAAAGTAAAGCAGCAAACTTCAAGCTAATCTTAGGGATAATTACTGTTCTATCCTTAGACCATTACAACAATGCTACCAACTTCCATCATGTGTCTTTTGAGTGGTTTTGGATAAATTTAGAGCAGATGATTATTGCTGATCTGCAGCACCCCCCAGGAGCTAAAAATAAACAGGGCAATACCATTCTGTGACAAGAGAAATTAGTTTCTGACATTACTGTAATGGTAGCTGTTCAGCTGAGACCTAGAGAGAAAGTAAATTATGAAACAAATTAAGCTAGGCAGAAGTGAAATGTCACATAATTTCAACTTGAAGAATTTAAAGTCAATTAAAATAGCAGTGATTATGAAACTGTGGTAAGAATAATAGTATTTCATAGTACCTTACTGGCCTCAAAAGACTCAGTAATGCACTCCTGCCTGTCAGACCACAGTGCTTCCATGTGACAAATAACCTATTTGCTGGTTGTGCAAGGGACTGAAGTAGAAACACAGAATGTTTTGGGTTGGGAGAGACCTTAAAGACCATATAGTTCCAGCCTTCCTGCCATGAGCAGGGACACCTTCCACTAGACCAGGTTGCTCAAAGCCCCATCCAACCTGGCCTTGAACACTGCCAGGGATGGGGCAGCCACAGCTTCTCTGGGTAACCTGCGACAGTATCTCACCACCCTCACAGGAAAGAATTTCTTCTTAATATCTAATCCAAATCTACCCTCTTTCAGTAAAGCACTCCCTGTTGTCCTATCACAAAAGTCATTTATGGTGAAAAAAATATACATGTCTAGTAAGATGTAATGTTACTGAGAAGACACACCTGTGTTATCATATCTTTGGCTGTTCTTTAGATGGACTTTGTGGTGCCATGAATTAAAGGTTATACTGCACAAACAGCGTGTGGCTCAGGGTAAGAGAAAAGGCAGCGCTGAATCTCTGCCTGGGGGAGCTCCTGTGAGTGGAATGGGGAGGATTTTCCTGATTCATAGCCATGACTTCCTAGGCCTCTTTGTTCTCAATGTGCAGCTCTGGATAAACAGAGAGGGCCTGAATAGTCACAATACAAAATATTTAGATCACTCAGTGACTACATTCTTAACTTTTATACCAGGATCTCTGGAGCTGCTGTGGTAATTGTAGGAAAGGAATTAATTTGTGCTCTGCAAAGAATACCTTCCTGGTTTCCAAGCAGGGGCTCTGTATGTGCCGGTTTTGCAAGACCTACCATTCTGAATCCCTGAGGGTAAATCAGACTCATGAGGGTTTTTTTTTTCTGCTTTGTCCTTTTCCATTTTTTATTGTTGAAGCAAAGGGCAAAATCTGCCTTCAAGTTAGGAGAAACAGTGGGAACAGAAGCACAGTCTTTTACATACAGTTTAATGTCACCAGGTGTTTAGGTAAGACAGTGTACATGTCAGGGATCCTGTTAATTTCAAATACGTCTCAGCTCAAGAAAGGTCTTTAAAAGAAGAAACTGTCAGGCTCCACTGTTCAATTCATCAGTCAGAAATTAGAAGTTAAAATAACAGATTATTGATCACTCACCTTATGATCGATTTCCAAGGAGAAATTGTTTTGGAGTTGTGCCAAGGTCATTTTATTGTACAGCAGAAGTGGATCATTCCTGTCTTCAGACTTTGTTGTTGCCTATCAGAGATAATAATGAAAAGATGACTGAGTACATTGAGTCAATTCACATGAATTTCGGTAGGTGGGAGTAAAAAGAAAGAAAACAAGTATTTCTGGATGAATACATTACTGTGAATTTGCATTAACCGTAAAGTACCTTAAAAATGCCTTAAGTACCTTTAAAGTACCTTAAAAGTAACTTAAAAGTAACTTAAAGTACCTATATAAATACGGACAGCATTTTATAGATAAAAATTGCATAAAAGGACAGATTAAATGAAGTAAATTTGTGACAGTACAATGGAGCTTTGCTTTTTGGATTTATTTTGCATTAGAACATCAACAGCTCAGGCTGTGTAGGAACACTCATTGGAACATAGACCCACACCACTCAAAGCACTGAGCAGACACTATTCTCAGTAGATACACTCAACATAAGAATGATATTCATGAGATGATGTGAAGTGCAAAATCTTGGGATAAAGGAACAAAAGAGATGTATTTATTGAGTATAGGGAGACTAGTGTGCAGTGGTAGGAATGCAGTGTGAGTGTTCTCATGAGGATACAGGTGCTCTCTGATATGTTCTTTCTGGAACCACTTTCTAGAAAGGGAGTCATAAATGACCTTTTTACTAGTCTAGGCAATGTGGTTTTACACCAGTGTGTTAAAAATGTGCATACGTTAACACCTTAATAGCAGAATTGTATTAGGGCCATTTCTTACAGACAGTAAAACTGCCTGACGCCAGAGACCTGCGACTCTGGTGCTGCTTTATGATGCAAGTTAATCATTGGCATTTCTACACAGCAAGTGTCACAGGGAGGTCTCTGGAACTAAGGTGCAGACAGAGTAGACTGAGAAGCAGCAAAACCAGCACCTAATGTTAACTACTCCCTTGGTTTCTAAATACTCTCTCGGATATCTTTAGGTTCTTTTCCTCAAGCACAAGTGTGTCCCTTGCTAGGATGCTTCTGCAGGTTTCTGAAGTGCATTCTTTTATCCTTTTTTGTACCTTTGTGATCATGCAGAAGTACCTTGTGACAGCATCAGCACTTGCACCCCTCATACTTCATCCCCCTCTTAACCTTCACTGTTTTCATGGCAAAGAGAGAAAATGAAGGTACAGTAACAACTACAGAAGAGCGATACTGTGATCCATGAGAGTAATTCATGGGAGAACCTCCATCACTACTGCCTCAAGTACTCTTAAATGACCCAGGAGTGAGAATAGACCCAGGAGTCTCCAGTTAACTCCTTTTCTTGTAATAATATTCCATCTCTGATCTAAGCCCAGAGGTGTGTTTCTCAGGAAAATGCGAAGAAAACCAAAATCAGGTGGATTTAGCTTATACAAATCGGGGAGGAAGATCTTCTTCCACCAAACTCATGATCCATGAGAGTAATTCATAGGAGAATCTCCATCACTACTGCCTCAGGTACTCTTAAATGACCCAGGAGTGCGAATAGTAGACTTTACCCATTTAAGCTGTTTCGAAAAGTCAGTCATGCCAAGTCTGATCATATCTGTCTCCATCCTTTTCTAAAACAAAAGTTTTTCTTCTGCTTCCTCTTTTCTAATCTACTGTGCAATCAGTAGTTTTTTTCTGTGCTTAAACAAATTCCCAAGGGCACAGTGCCAGCTCTCTTCCAGTGACATTCAGGCTGGTGCTGAGTTTTCAATGAAAGAGGTTAAAACCTGAGAAAGTAGCAGCTTACCTAACTGTACTCCATATCAGCAGCAACTGCTGCGGAGACCTTTCGGCTGTGGTTTCCTTTCACATACCCTTTAAATCTTTCTCCAGTTAACTCCTTTTCCTGTAATAATATTCATTCTCTGATCTAAGCCCAGAGGTGTGTTTCTCAGGAAAACATGAAGAAGACCTGAATTAGGTGGTTTTAGCTTATACAAATGGGGGAGGAAGATCTTCCTCCACCAAACTCATGCCCTTACTGTAAGTGTAATTTGAACAATAGCTGAAGCTATAAAATTTGCATTTAGCGTGTTTTGTGGTCATCCTCAGCTTCAGCTCCTTCTGAAATAATAATTATAAGCCACATTTTTGCTCATGAATGCTTGATTTTCCATTTGTTTTTCTCCACGCAAGTTCAAATTCCAGCTATTTCTCCAAGCCATACTTTCATGGAGAACAGTGTTTGATTAAAAATGCACTCGGAACAATCAGCATTGTGGAGCAGCTTGTGCAGGACAAACATTACTTTGTGTTGCATGGCAGGCCAAGGGTTAGGAATCTTCCGCTTTCATAACCAAACAGCCCACGGGGAAAACAGGACAAAGGGAGAAGAGGCCTGAAAGCATCTCCCAAAATTCACTTTCTGAAACAGACTAAACAGAAGCCAAGTCTCTCTCTCTCTTTTCTTGAAGGGCTTCTGTGGACAGATTAGGATAAAACATTTGACTATTTGGAAAACAGCTAACTCAAATATTTTCCCTTGCTCTTAGAAGGCATGTCTGTCTTGTTATGCATTCCTCTTAGGTGCTCCAGGCCCCATACATTTTTGGTCCCATAAAATAACATTAGCAAGTAACTGAACAACTCAGTTTACAGTGAGCTTTCTTAGGTATTAAGAAAAAAGTCAGTTATTTAAAGGAAACGTTAAAAACGTTTTTCTTACATTGGCAATCTCTTTCTCCAGGTCCATAACTCTTTTCATTTGTTCAGAAATATCAGTATCATTGGAAGAAATATTTCTTTCTTGGAGGACTAGTTTAGTTACAGAAATCATGAAATCAAGATAGGCGGAACATGCCTGCAGGAAAAAATACAAGCATTTTAAAGACAAACCTCTTCAAAGTATGGCATACCTTGATTATCTTTAAGATTTCATCTCCATTTTTATGAACTACAATTCTTCATCCCTTTATCAAACAGTTTAATAGCAATTCATTCTGAAAAACTGTTAGATCACAAATAGAAATGAACTTCAAAAACTCCCTTATAGAAAACTGCTGTACAATTTGTAGCACTGTTCAAAGCTAAACACTCTGAACTACTGCACTATGTTTTCATTACTTAAAATGAGACATTTGTACATCCATATTTAAACCATCACCCATGTTTTTTCCAGCTCACTTTAATTACAGCTTCCAAAAATACCACTTCCAAAGAGCAATGTTCCCAGAAACATAAAACCGAGAAATTCTGATGGACTGTGTTGAATTAACATTGTGGGAAAATTACTGTCAGAAGCAGTGTACCTCCTCTGTTGCTTCTTGGAACACTTAGAAATCCTGTTGCTGTATCTAAATTTGGTATAGCTAGATACACTAGAGACGATATTATATTTAACATAATTATATTTAACATAAAAGAATTCACCAAGGATAAGAATGTAAATATGAAAATACATTCTCTTAAATGCTATGCTGTCAAGTATCTACAGATCTCATTACATTTAATGGAACTTAATATCATTCTAACACATCTTTGATAAGCCACACTCATTTTTATGTCAAATACTGTTTTCAACATGCTTTTTAAGTGCAAATAAAAATACATATTAGATTAGCTTTCTAATAATACATCTATTTTATCCTACTAAAAGTGCTAAAACCTAGGATTAGTAAGGTATGCATGTCATCAACTTTATTAATAGAAATATTTTGGTATGTTCATCTTCTAAAGCAGTGGGATGCACCCCTATACTGCATGCTATGTTTGTACAGCCATTCTGGTAAGAACCTTCCTTGCCATGCATCTACTGTCAGCCTCCCCTAACTGCCAGAACTGCCATTCTACAACAGGTTGTGTGCTGGGAAACTCTAAGCAGCTCATGAAAAGTACTAATAGTAGACTTCAAAAAGCCGTGAGGCTCACAGCACCCTGAAGGACTGAACTCTTGCTATTTTTAATCAAGATTATTTTACCAGAAAAAGAAAAGCCCATGAAACCACTGACAACTACAAGTCATGAAAGAGAGTGCATTCCAAGCTTGTTAATACCATTTTAAAATATCCAAATACAATTCATAAAAATGCAATACAGGCATTACTCCAAACTAGCAAGTCAACAGAGATCTTCAGGTACCAATCAATAGACTATACTTTTGGCCTGAAGTGAAGAACATTGTATGGTCAGGTAACAAAAAGACAAGTCAGCTTGGTTTTTTCAGACGGACTGTACAATTACTCTCAGATATTTTAGTGGGAACTTACACATCAGCATAACTCCTGTATGAGAGGAGGAGAAAAAGAAATCTTAGGAAAAGATTTTTAAAATATCTTGTTCACAAATTGCTTTGTAGCTTTGTGGTGGGAAGTCCTGACAAAGCACAGAAGGCAGGTATCTTGTTTTCTACATACACCTCATAGAGCGAGACAGCAGGAAACAAAGCCAAGAAAGGGGTGCTGTCAGAGTGCAGGGATTCAGAGGGGGAATCTCTCTTGTGTGAAGTATGCATGCTTTTAAGAATATTATGAAGCTACCCTTTAGAGATAAATTTGGTTGTTTTTTTATGAAATACTTCCTCCTCTTTACTAGCATATGATCTGTAATTAAATGTAATAAGTATTAGAGTATTAACTATTAGCATGTCAACAAAATACCTACAAACCCAAAATGTTTTGCATGCTTTCTCATCACTTTTTCATTTAATTACACAGAAGAAAACTGGCTAATTAAATGTTACTGTGGTGGCAGCTTCAGCTACGTGACTTCAGCACAAATACATATACTTCAGCTCTCCAGCACATCCAGGATTAGAAATGGGGGATACACAGTTGCTTTTTGTACTGACAGAACAGGGGTGATCCATAAGCACTCATCATCTTAACACAAGGTACCTCTTGATTGAGCTGTGAAGCCTGGCAGAAGCTAAATTGTTTCATGTTTACTTCCTTCCAAAAGTTCTAAAGGAGGTCAAGAACTGTTCCTTTTCCGACTTGAATAATCTTACAGGAATTGCAAGGAAAAGCTACTACTTTTTGTCCACATACATGTTCAGTGATTACAAAAGGAATGGAAGAGAAGGGAGTGCGACAGGTTGGGATGTCCGCCATGCAGTGATTCTTGAGGAATGTGCAGTCTTCTCATCCAGTGTAGAGCCAACTACATACCAGCAACTGGAGCCTAAGTAAAAACCCCTTGGCTTTTAATGCTGCTTGGAATATTAAACTAGGTCAGTAATATTTACGGTATATTATTGTCACATTTATAGCATAATATTTTAATACCTTAACTTCAGGACACTTGTTACACTCCCATTCTTAGCTAGCTTATTTCTACTTGCCCTTAATCTCATTTCTCCCTATCCTTCCCATTTATCTTTTGCCTTTAGGCATACTTACCTATGTTCAAATTTCTTTCTCCACTGTGTTACACATGCTGCTTTCAGCTGTAGATCAAACTTGTTTAAATGTTTGTCATTATTACCTTCCAATTCCAGTTTCCCCAGTTCTCCCAGGGGTAGCACTGGAGTCTCTGGGGAAGGACTGTTCCTGCTTTTTATTTATCCCCACTCTTGAGAATATGTCTGCTTTAAAAATACAGCCTAAAACTTCTGAAATGTAGTCAACGATCTGTCAGCTCCATCTTACCTCTCTGTATGCACCAGTGCACTCATAGTAGTCCCGAGAAGGCAGGCCAAGCCCAGGCTGATCAATCTATAAATTGAAATGAAAATTAAAAAGTACCTAAGAACAAAATAGTGTTCCATTGTCCAGTCCTTTTGTCAGTTACAGGTCGATGGTGCTTCTTGCATCCTGTTGCCCACCTTTAATTCTTTTCACTCTCCTTATACTTTTTGTCCTTCTTTCTAGTCTCTTTTTTTTGTCCTGTTGCTGAACAATGTATCCTACTCATAACAGTGTGAAGCAGTGTATGTACAGAAGACAAAATAGTCCACAGGCAAGGAAGGCAGTTACCATATCTTTGAAATCTGTACATGCAAAGTAGTCAAGGATCTATCTACCCCACTGCTAAGAAAGATTAGACCTTTGCTCTTGTAAATGTTGCATCTCAGGAGTAGCTGGCAAAGATTCACCATACGTAACACCGTCTTCCTCTGGATTTTCGTTTTTCAGGGATCATCATGCATTTATGGGCATACTCCATATGCAAATGTCCACAGCCACTTTCTCACCTGTGTCACCTGACTGCAGGTCCAGTTAGTACTTTGGTATCTTAATACCTTTTGAAAACACAGCCCCCAGTGTGGGCTTTCTGCCATTGGGACCATAGCCTGGGTTTTCAGTAACGGAGCTTTCTGCCTGAAGTACACAGTAAGTAAATCATGTTTGTTTACTTGCTTGCATGCATATGAAAGTAGATCATGTCTCTTCTGTCCAGTGTATACATAAACTGTCTGTATGTCTATGTATGTCTCCGTTATTCTCATCTCACTGGGAATAAGTGTATGAGTGTACAGAATAGAGATATTTACTCTGAGAATGGACAGTGCACTGTGAAACTGATAATTGAAAACTACTAATAGATTCAGAATTATCTACAGCTTACTCTGGTAAAATTCAAATCACTAATGTTTCTCCTGATTAACATCTGTGTCTATGCTTCTAGTTATTTTGCTGCACTTTATGATCAAGAAGGCAGTGCCACCCAGGGACACTTACATGAATGATATGTGCTGTGGAATTTTTATCATCTGTGCCAACGAAAAAATTAATAAGGACCTTTTTTCCATATCTGGAGTTCAGCTGTGCAATAGCTGTCTCAGCTGTCCAAGCAGTACCTAAGCAAATGAAAGGTACACTCAGTCTCTATTTTTGATAAGCAATGAAAAGTACAATTAATAAGAGATTTTAACTGAAAAGGAAATAAAACACACATCATCTTACCATAGGAAGATTCCCAGTTGGTTGTTGCTACAGGCCAGTCCGATACATCTGGCAATAAACTTATTAAAGGTGTTCCGCCTCTGCTATCGATGGTAGCTTTTGGAGAAAATAAAATGAGTTACCATGACATTTTCAAACACACAAATGTTATACTGAGTTCAGAAAATGAAGCTGAGAAACATGTCTTCCCAATCACCACAATAGGAGTATGTTCTCATGTATGACTGAGCTTTAACATTTAATTTCAAAAACATTTCAGTCAAAAAGCATATGCAAATCCCAACTGTTCCCTGCTCTCATTCCTGTGGCAGTATCTAGCTCCAATTCCTGAACTAAATGAGCTCCCTGTCTTTCTAGAAGCCTGGTATGCCAGTTATTTTGCACCTCTTCCCTGATAGTTTGTACAAAAGAAGCTAATTCACATTTTCTGAAGGGATTAGTTTAAATATCTGCAGCAAACTGGTAACTGAAGAGTAAGGTAATCTCACCTAAAATATAAAAGCTAGATGCAGGGAAAGTGAGAATGAAGACCCTGGGCCCACTGTAGGAGAGGATCTGGTTCGAGACTACCTTAGGAACCTGAATGTATACAAGTCCATGGGACCTGATGAAATCCATCCCTGGGTCCTGAAGGAGCTGGCAAATGAAGTTGCTAAGCCACTGTCCATCATATTTGAAAAATCATGGCAGTCAGGTGA
>JAOEHX010046911.1:0-15476 GCA_025448015.1 Bolborhynchus lineola
AAACCACGACAGTTCTTTTAGGAGGGGGAAGTGAATGAACAAACTGCGTGGCTGATTTACAGCTTAAACCACGACATGGTCTTACTGAAATTTGCAGATACTCTGCTACTGACATTACGCTCTGAGTATTGTGTAGTTTTGGTCCAGGCCTCTGTCTTTACTACTTCATTACATGGCATTGTAGGGAAGGGATTGACTCATCTGATAGAGCAGCACCTTCAGAAACCTTTTCTAGAGTTTTTAGCTGAAGAACTAAAAACATGACAAAGACTTGACTCTGCTTCTAGAATAATTTTTGCAGGAAGAAATATACACCCAGTATATCAGTGAGCTGTGGACAAAGCTCAGTTGAAAACAACTTTTCCAGTCCTCAGATACTTGGTGATCACCCAATCTTGCCTGAGCCTGTGATTTGTAAGGAAAAGGTAAAAGGTGGGAGTGTTAATGGGTAAGAATAAACTCTTTTGATAGCAGTTGGATATATAGCGGAAGCTTGACTAGTTTTCTAGAAACTGTAATGACTGTAATGACTAGTGGATATATTTGGAAGCTTGACTAGTTTTCTAAAAACGGTAAGTTTAGTTTGTTAAGAAACCACATTGTTGATGCCTTTGTTGTCTTGTACATAATAACCAACTCACCAATAACTTGGTGAACTTACATCCTTTGTTTTGTTCTTATTTGGTATAAACCCAATCTCTCCCCTTGTTTTTCAGGCTGTAAGTGCTTTGGAATGAAGATTTTGTTCTTGTTATGCTTACCTTCCAGTGTTGATACCCGTGTTGATCCTGACTAAAGATTTCATGATAGGAGAACTATCTGAGGGAAGAAGAAAAAAGTTATGAGCTGCATTCTGCTCACATTTAATTTGCTGTTTCTAAATGTAGCATCTCTTGTGTTCGTTCATCTGTAAACACACACCTATTTCTCCTTATATACTACTGTTGAAGATGAAAGTGAACTTGGCTACTTTTAGAAAGATAAGCCATTTTTTATGTTGCTTCCATGACTCTAAAACTTTCTTCATTTGTGTTTTAGTAGTCTGACATAGTTCCATTCTTTAGAAAATTTCTCTGAAATTTCTGTTGAGTTAAATTTAGATGTGAGAGTGTTGGATGATTTCAGAAGAGTAATTTGAAATGTTATTTGTGTGAGATACCTTCACACTTGCATCTGTTTTGTGCATCCCACTATACATTTTAACTCTGGTATTGAAGATATCTAAAAACCTATGTATGAGCTCACAGCATAAAGAAGAACCGGTAGCTCAACTAAGTGCAGTTTAATGCTTACAAATATGTTAGGCTTCTGTTTAGAAGCTGGAACATTCTCATCTCTCACTGGAAATCTGCATTAGCCTATTTCAGGCCAGAATAGAACAGTAATTATGAGTTATTAAGTTCAGATTACACAACTAATACACTAATACATTACTAATACATTACAGCAGCCTTAAAGTGAACTATGTTAGTTCTCACTTACCAGATATGTACTGTGTTGAGCAGAGATGTGGAATACATGTTTATTTTGGTTTCCCTATGAAATGCATGTGGGTGTTTATTATGTTTTTATTAGCTGTATTTCAAGTAGTATGTGTATCATACTTAAGATATTTTTACGCCACTGGCAATATTTGAGTGTCCAGCAGGCAGTTTTTCATCCATTTCTTTCCTTTCTGTGCTATAGCTCAGCTGCAGGTAATATAGGTCATATTATCTTGCATTCTCTTGCTTATTGAAAGATGTTTTCCTACCTGTGTGGAGAGCATGGGGTAGAAAAAATATGTTATATTTCAGTCTTAAGCCATTACTTTCTCTAGCTGATTTTCAAACTATAGAATTTTATTGGATTTGACAGTGTTTTTGAACACATAACTCTGTTTCTGTTGATTCCAGAGATAATATGGGATTTGTGGTGGCCCTGAGCATCTATTTTTTTCATAAGGAAACTTAATATAGCCTTTAAGACTATCTTCTAGGGACTAATTAAATCAGCTTTTACTAGTAAACTAATGAAATACCTCCTGAAATCCATTGTAGATGGTACCAGAAAGTATTTCAACAAGGTAATTTTGCCACAGATTTCCGAATCAGACATTACACAAGATGCTTCATTCCATTTATAAGAGAAAATAAAGGATGAAATGTTACAGTTGTAGTTTCATACCTACGATCTATTTCATTAGTGTGACACTTTGGTAATAAAAGCACAACTGTGATGCTATAAATGGGCGAGGATGCTTAGATTCTAAACCAGATTTATGTGAGAAAATTGTAAGAGAAAGCAGAAGGGAAATAATAATTGAAACACCACAAGTGTAATCCTTTCGTAACATAAGTATCTGAAGAGTATTTATTTCTTGTTTTTCCAGTTACAGGAACTTGCCATGAGGTGTTGAAGCCTTGTTTCATTGGTTCGGAGAGACTGGACCTAAATGGCGCAGCATGACTTTGTTCCTGCCTGGCTTAACTTCTCAACACCACAGTCAACCAAGGTAACATTAATTCAGATCACCACTTTTTACAGCTATGACAATAATAACAATTGGAAAATTGACCCAGAATTTTGTTGAAATTAGAATGTTTAACTTCGTTTGTGTTTATAAAGAAGGGGTTTGGAAACTAACATGGATATAATTTTCATTGTCTTTATTTCAAAAAAATATATCTTTTATTTCAGAGGAGGAACAGTCTTTGTGTTCAGACATGGAAGTACTTCATGTCTTTACATTGAGACTTGAGTGGGATCCCAGATAGAAAATCATTAAAGAAATGGTTCTTAATCTGTGGGAGTCAAGACTTGAGCTGCCACCTGTTTACAATTCAGCATATAATTTGGGTTTGATTTATGAAGATAATCTGACACTTGCTGACTACTCTGTTGATGATAAGCCCTGGGGCTCTAGCTGCAAACTCAAAAATACTCATTAGTTTTTTGCAACTTTAAAATGACGGCAGCTTGCCAGTCACCCTTCTAAGACTGATTCCAGAGGCACCTGAGGCTGACCCACAGAGTCTCATACTTTAACAGTTTGTGTTACTGGTGCATGGCAGAGAAGACAAACATTTTAATAGCAGAACAGATCACGATCAGCAACACTGATGAACACGAAAGAATATGGCTTTCACCTTCATGCTTAAACATGAGGACACACAAGTAGTGCAAGGATCATTTTGATCCATTTAAAACCTTTAGTTTGAAAGTTAGTACACGAAAATTAGTACAGGAATGTGGGGGCTTGGTTTTAATTGGTTTTCAATTAACAAAATGTCGCTGTTGGACTAACAGGCTCCTGGAATGCCCTAATGAGTGCTTCATTAAATCACTTTTTACTTTCTGCAGTCCCCTGCAGCCACCTTTGAGAAACATGGAGAGCATCTTCCACGGGGAGAGGGCCGCTTTGGCGTGAGCCGTAGGAGACACAACTCCTCTGATGGATTTTTCAATAATGGGCCCCTCCGAGCTGCGGGAGGTGAGTGAGAAGGGTCAGAATGCAGTCTGAGAGCAGGCATTTTGGGATGATCTACAGAATGAAGAATTGTGCAGGATATAAACAACGTTTTCACCAAACTCTACATTTTCAAAATGTCACATGAGAAATTTGTGCTGTTCTCTTCTCCCATGCCATGTGCTCAGACCTGAAGGGTTTTTTATGATAGCTGTATGTGCATTGTGTAGCTTGGTTTGTTTGCTGATAAAATCAAACAATAGCTTAATAAGTCTGGCATAATAGTTCCTTAGTGAACACTGAATTAACAACAAGAACAGCAGCCCGATATCTTCAGTATTCTGCACGCTGTGTTGACTTTTTTAATTGCATCCTTTTCTTCTTTTGTTTAGACTGCTGGCATCAGCCATCCCTTCTCCGCCATGATTCTGTAGATTCTGGTGTTTCTAAAGGAGCTCATGTTGGGCTTTCTGGCAGTCAGCCTGGCTGGCATGGTCCTTCACGAGGCCATGATGGTGTGAACCAGCGTGGCGGAGGAGGAACTGGAGTTCATCGCCACTGGAATGGCAACTTCCATTCTCGCAAAAGTTCCGCCTTTCAAGAAAAGCTGCCTGTTGAATCCAGGGAAGAGAAGAAGGAAGATAAAGAGCAGTTGCAGTTTGAGGAAGAAGACTTTGTAAGTTGTATCTTCACACTAGAAGTAGCAGCTGTGAGAAGTGGCTTTTCAGTTCTCATTTATTAGCACTGACAGGTGGCAGGGATCTAGAACTGCATTCCATTCCATGTTTGAGATCACAACAGATTTAACAAAATTATTCCAGTGCTAATTGGCACCCAGGACTTGACTACCTGTTGGATTGTAGGTTTTAGCACATATGTTTTAACCATATGGTTATTGTGAACTGAAGACTGCACTGTAACACACAAGCCAGATTGTCAGCAAAACACGTAAGATGATACCTGAGTCTGCCCAGGAAGAGTAGTTGTATTGACTTCATGACTCTGCTTACAAAGCCTTTCTTTTTTTTTGTCTCCTAAGTACATCTATTCAGCTGATTTTCAGTCTGCATGTTGTTCTCCTGCATCGTGGTCCATACTGGTGTTTGTGATGAGCTTTCCAAGCTTGTTCATGACATGCTCGGACCTTTGCAACCATCTGTCTTGAGTCTTCTGGAATAGTATTTTGTTGTTGGAGATGTTTTTCTGTCTCAGTTTGTGGATTTGAATTTCTTGAGACGTTTCTTCCATCAGTATCTCCAGTTCATGTTCATCTTACCCAGCATTCTGATTCACGTGGTATTATCAGTATGATAGACTCTTACATCTTGACTCTATTTTATCGAAATACCTTTAGTTTTCCAAACTTCACCAAGTAGTACTTGGACTCAGAGTTTTCATCCTTACCATGTGCATTCTTTAATGCTATTGCTTTGGGACATACACACCTTCTGTGCTTTCTCTTTCCAATTAAGTGCTTTCCCCTGTCCCTGAAGGGTATTTTATTTTTATCAGACCATCCGTTTTGCTTTTGCATATTGTTTCTTGCTGTCTCTAGTTTCGTAATAATACCAGTATCATCTGTAAGGTTCTGGTCAGTTCCTCTGTCTTCATCTCCGGTGCTAAAGCCACTGCTGCCTCCGGTAACGAGAGGTTTTGGTGATAGTGTGCACCAAAACTGTAGTTGTATCACCATGTTGAGCTTTTTGCTCTGCTGTTCAGCATTTATCTCTGGAAAGCTATTTACAGCTGAAATCGTCGTGGCAGTTTGATGGCACTACTTCTATTAGGAGTTGGAAGGAAATATCTGAATGCCTGTAGCTGCTTCAGGCCAAAACCTAGAGTCTTAAATTTTAAAACTTAAATTGCCACCGGAGCCAGTTTGATTTAAGCTGCTGGTTTTTGTCACTGAAGTGTCTGGGGAGCGATTGCATGCTCAGCTGCTTCTCCTGGGAGTGGTAGTGTGCATGACGGGGCGGTTAACACCTGGAGAGCAGTGATAAAGCTTGTGTGTGCATTTCTATTAATCTGATTTCTCAAGAATTTCTATAAGCTGCCTTTTTAGACTGTCAAAAGCCTGATGAAATATAAAGTTACTGTAATGACTGCAACTGTGCACTGTTGTAGTCTGTCTTGGTCTAGATCTTTCTTCCACATCTTCATTTTCTTCTTCAATGCCTTGACAAGTGCCTTTCCCCAACTGCAGGGCCCTTTCTTCTGTAGTTATTTCCCCTAGTTTTTTTCTAGATGAGAATACCACACACTGTCTTAATAGCAAGCATTGCTAAATAACTCCTGTATTGTCTTTACCATAGGTGGTGAAACTAATGTATACTGTGACTAAGTATGTGGCTGTTAGGCCTATGTGGCTGATGACTTTTCCTGAAAGGTCTGCAAAACAGTTTGTTAGTTCTAAGTTTTCCTGTGGTGTGAGCACCCCTGCTGTAAAACTGACCTGTAACGAAAAAATGAAGCACTGAAACGGGAATTTCCAAGGTCCGAAGCAGGAATCTGTGCTATGGTGTCACATTTTTTCCTAACTCTTATAAACAGGAATGCCTACTATTTCAGAAGCTCATTATTAAAGACTTATGCTGTTGCCGTAGTAACTAACATACAAAAAATTCATCAAAAAGAGGAAAAGGATGGCTTTATTTTGAACTGAAGTTATTTGGGATGGGGTAAGAGAAGTAGCTAATCAGGAAAGGTTGTTATTGAATGGTGAGATTTTTTGTACTCTGCTTTAAGCTTGGACATGTCCTTAGTTCTCCCAAACTGAATTCTGATACTGAATTAAAGGTAGGTCTTCAGAGAGCACCAAGTATGCACACGATACTCTCCTGACAAGTGGGCCCTGGAGCTTAACATAAATTTACATGTAGCTTATTTGTCAGTAAATGTATATATATTCGTTATTCCTTTACATTAGGAGTCTAGTATTGCTTTTGGGTGGTGATGTGTTGCAGGGATTTTTTTATTTGGTTAATAATTGTAATGATTATATAAAAATATTTTGGAAATTGGACTAGACTCTTCAAATACTGATGGTGTGGATTCTGGTTTATAACTTGAGCTGCTGATTAAATACTTAAATCTTTTCATGAGTTAATTGGTTGGTGGAATCTACTCTGTTGTATAGGAGGGGAGACTAAAGGGCTTATCCTGACCCCACTGACAGTTTTGTAGAAAACAAGGTGGAAGCCAAGGAGAATACAAACCTGATTTTCAGATGTCTTGTGACAAAGCACTCTCTTCTAATTCAGGTGGTGTTCAGAGAAATTTACCTGTACGCTGGGTTCCTGGAAGCATAATGTTGTGGTAATGATGAGTTATTTTGTTATGTGCAACATAGTGATACACTCATTTGCATTGTCTTTCTACAGCCATCTTTGAATCCAGAAGCTGGAAGACAAAACAACCAGAACAAACCTTTAGGGACACCTTCTGGAGTATGGGGTAAGTAAAGGTATTCACACTGCTGTACAGAATTTTCTGCTGAAGCAGAAAGGTGTAACCAATGTGTGCATGGTATTTTTTTCACTCAAAAGTATTTTAAAGACCTAAGCGAAACTTTGTTGGTTTCCTCCCACAATCCACTAATCTCTTGGCTTTTTTGTCTCCTTGAAACTCTGCTTGTCTTGTCATTGAAAACTACTGGTGATGGTAAAGTCACTGTTCTGCTTTGCTTCCTGGCTTATTGCAAGTTTATAATTTCAAGACATCACTTGAAAGGCAGAGTAGATTTGAGTGAACTAGACATCAGTTCCTGACTTGTGACCTTTGTATTTTAAATAGAGCAAAACTGTCCTAATTCTGTGGTTTGGATTTACTTGATTGTTTTTTTTAACTCAGAACAGGCTTGCTTTTGATTTTGGTATGCAAATACATGAAAAATAAAAATAAAGGAAAGAAGGTACCAGTTCTGGCAATTAAATTCAGGTTTGTTAATATCTAGTTAGAATGTGGCTACATCAATTGGGTTAGATACAGTAAATAGTACGAATACAAAAAAAATTAGGCCCAGTTCTTGCTGTAGTACTGGATTGTATTTGACAGTTATTGTTCTGCTGAAAAAATAATGACAATTATCATTTATGTGGCCTTTACCTGTTTTTAAAGGCACGATCTTTTGAGGTATAACTTATGCAGAGTATTTTTGTTGTGTTAATGAATTAACAAAGCACATCCCTGGTTGTTCGAAAAGATGCTAATATCTGCTCTGATTCCTGTAGTATGGTGGAAGGCTGTTAGCTGATGTCACTTAGATTTTTTCCCTTCAGCACCAAGGGAGCTGTTGTGGTTAAATGAAAAAGATTGGACTTCAACATCTGTATCCAGTACCTTTGCTCAAAGCTGAAACAAAAGAACAGCTAATAGCAGTCTCAGAATCAGACACGTAACATCTAAGATTGAGAGAGGAGAAACTAGAGCAATATACTGAAGCTATTATGAAGCTGAACATCTATTTCAGAATCTTTCTCGTTCTGTTCTTACAGAAAACCCCCCTAGTGCCAAGCAACCTACCAAGATGCTGGTCATCAAAAAGGTTTCAAAAGAGGATCCTGCCGCCGCCTTCTCAGCTGCATTTACATCACCTGTTTCTCACCTGGCAAATGGCAACAAAGCCACCACCATTGTCCCAAGTGTCTACAAAAATCTGGTTCCTAAACCTGCAGCTCCTCCTTCCAAGGTACAGGGGTTTCCAGCTAAGTTAGTGAAATGCAAACCAAGGGAGAACTCTGTCCCTTGGCAAGGGAATCAGTCGCCTAACAAATAGCAGGAGCTGGAATCCAGTGATTTCTGGGGTAGTGGCCTTTAAAGTAGAGGTCTGTTTACTGCTAAAATCGTTGTTCCCTGTTAAAATGCCATTTGGTCTTGTCCATACAGAGAATGAGCTTCTCTTTTGACTGTAAATGTCTGTTTGAATTTCTCGTGTATTAGACAAATCCTTATCTAAATTAGACAAAACAAGCAATGCTGGAGAAGTGGAATGTGTGCTAAGATGTGCTTGAATTGTTCACATGGCTACCTTGAAAAAAACCTTTATTTGGGTTACAGCACTTTGGTGCGTTTAAAACACAATTGAGGTGAAGATCAGATTAGATTGTAACATCCTGCAATTTAGTTTAGTTGAGCCTTAAAGACAACCTGGAAAAGTAATGGAATTTGTGCTGCAATTCTTTTACTGAAAGAAGTACAGGAGTGTTAAAAAAAAACCCCAAACCCAAGTATTTTCTTTTGTTTTGTGGCTTTAGGCTTTATCTTGCCCTTTTTTCTGGAGAACCTACATGTACCAGGTGCTTTAGAAACTTTGTAGGGTTGATAGTGGAAGTATTTAAGAAGCTGAAAAAAATTACTAGCTTGGTGATTCCTTAAAAATGTGTCAAAATACTTCGAGTTCTAAAATTTAATTTATGAATTACCAATGCTGGCTGCAGCATTCCAGCAGAGTCTTCCCTATGATTAGTGTAGATTAGTCTTACACACTTCCAAGGAAAAAGCAAACTAGGAAAGATTAACAACTTTTTTGTAAGAAAGCAAGTTTAGAGCTTCTTTCCTTCCCATTGATAAGTTTTTCTTAATTCGGGCTAAATTCTGCCAGCCTCAGGAAAAATCCCAATGGGTAAAATGATTATCAAATAATCTTCTATAAACCCTTAATCTGACAAATGATCTCTTCCTCAGTGAGATGGAGTAAACTGACCCTATTTAAAAGGCTATTAATAAAAGAGTTTTTCACTTTGCATAGTTTTCAGTCCATAATGTACTTGTTTAGAATAGTTAAACAAGATGCAGCTTGTGATGGATAGGGAGTCTCCTGTGGCTTTTATTTTTGCTTGTGCAGCTTGTTTGATATATGTGTTTATATAGTCCTACCTGGCTTTAGTCTGGATGTTTTGAATGGTCTTTGAAACAAAAAGACAAAAGTACAGTTTCTTTGCAGGCTTTTAGATTGTCTCTTTGATTGTTTCAAAGTAAACAGAATTTTAGGGAACAGGAATGCTGACAGCTTTTCTCTCTTAGCCTGTGTTGAATGCAAAGGTAACTTATGAGGTCTGAAAGTTAGTGCTGTACCAGCTGTAGGGATTGAGAGGTTGAAATGTGCTTGTGAAAGCAATGTATTGCTTTATTATAAGCAACTGAAGGTTTTCCTAACTGCATTCTAAAACTAGACTTGAAAGTTTTGCTTCTTCAGATTAAACAAAAAATACATTAATCAATGCCCACGGTTGGAATAAACCCTTTAATTTGTATAGATAATTAGGAAAGTATGGTCTGTTCTTCTGAGGCAGCCTTGTGACTGGTATGGAAGTTCACCTTAAATCAAAAATAATAGTAGGGCTTCTTTTTGTTAGCTTGTTTTCCATGTTACGTAGCTCTCATTTGCATTCCAGATTGTGAATCTATATTTAAATCAGAGATTGTGGCAATATGTGGTGGTAGCTGCCTAAGTTCCTTTTAATTAAGTATTTTCTGTACTGAACCAGTTGGTAGGCCCAGATTCATACCTGAAGTATTACAGTACTGATAGTATATGCAATGCTATTTGGCTAGTGGAGGAGGTATAGGCCAAGAGATCAGTCATGTTAAGCATGCTGTAAGTATGTACTTATTAAGTGTGTTTGCATTGCCATGGTGCTGTCATTGTTGGCCAGTATACTGCTCCTCAGTGGTGGAGACTGCAATAGGGAAGAAGTGTTTGCTGATGTCATCAGTAGCACTTCTGTAATGAATGGTGACCATTTAGCAAAGCTTAAAAAAGGGCTATCAGCATAGCCTTAGCAAGAAAACCGGTGTGCATGATGCCTTTTTTGAAAGGTACAGGCATAAAGCAGCTATGGTAGGATGCATTATTCTAGAGACTTGTAGAAAGTTGTACAGAGGTTGCAGTGCATTAAATAGTAGAGAGCCCAAAACATCCTTTTGACAGTCAGTGATATTGGAAAGCTGTCACAGGCGAACTGAGTGAAAAATGGGGTTTTGTGAAGGTGTACCAAGTAGTGTTGAAAGGAAGAGAACTGGTGGCAGTGAAACAAGTGCATTCCTTCTGGGCTAATTGAGATGGCTCACAGTCAAGAAATCCATGAGGGTCAGAATCTGCAAACGATTCCTTTCAGTAATCATCTCTAGTTGTGCTTCAGTCTAGTGGCTCCCCTAAGGAAGCAGAGAGGGTCTGTCCTTGAATTTGGCTGAAGTGCCCCTTTGTGGAAGCTGGGAGAACAACAATCAGCAACAAAGAGCCGGGCAGCCAAACAGAACAGCCATCAGATCTGTGGAGAGAAACTTCTTTGTCACAGTAATTTTAGTACCAGCCTATATGGCACAGATCGCGATATTTCTAGGTTTGAAGGGAATGTTTGGAATGTGTGCTATGAATGCCAAATAATACATTCAATAATGTGGACTACTCTTGGTTTTAAGTTGAAGAGTAATGCTCATGGCCTCCCCTACTGATTTGTTTACTCAGAAATGAATAAAATAACCCAGGGGAGAGTGAGAATGTACTGAAATAATGGCTTTTGCTCTCATTGCTTGCAGAATGTTTTTCAGTCTGTTTTAACTGGATCCCACTTGTGCCTGAGTTGTTTTGCTGGTGATTTGAAGTTGGCTTCAAAAGTCTGATGGGTCAAAAGAATCAGTATGTTTTAATGCTCTGGCAGGTGTATTTCTGTGTATTTCTGTGCTACTTGATACAAGTTTCTTGTTAGGACCCTCTTTGTAAAAGATTTAACAGTTCACAGTGTTTGTCCTTGGTTGATAAGAGAGGCTCAAGGATAACATTCCAAATAACAGAATCTTATCTTTGTTTTTCAAAGTTTTTGTTTTTCAGCCAAATTGCCAGTGTGTTTAAGGGGTACTGCAGAGTATCCAGAACAAAACAACAAGTGCTCATGCACTTTAATGAGCCAGCAGCTTTTCCTTCTTTGTCATTATTTTTTCCCTTGTTGTTGTTGCTAAATCAGTGCAATGATGGACACTTTCAGAGCCCTAGGAAATACGTAATGTGCATTCTCAGCCTGGACAGAAATATGCCTTGATAATGCTGCTTCCTTGCACAGGGGAAGGTCCCATTAAGTGATGTAAACCCTTTCTTTGTGGCATACAGTGCTTCCATATGAAATGTGAATTTAATTGGCATTCTTGCTGCCCATCTGTGGGTGGCTGTAAGATTACGTTGCTTTACTTGGTGGTGCTTCCAATTAATGAAGAGCGGTGCTGGATTTTCTGAGATCTAACGGTGTTTTACTGGAGGGTGGTGCCCATGAAGCATAGTTGTGTGTGATGTGGGGGAAACAAGAAGACAGAGGAACAAATAATGCCTGTCAAGATAAATTTGATGAGACTGTTCTTGTAGAGGGGAAAGAAATATCCACATAATAGCCAATGTTTATTTGTTTTACTACTTGCAAGCAGCCTCTTTTTTTGCCTTACCCTTTACTGACCAGTATCTTGTGTTCTCTTCAATATAGCCAAGTCCATGGAAAGCCAACAGAAGTGAACATAAACCAGGCTCGCTTTCCTCCAGCCGTGACTCTGCCTTTACCAGTCCAGTGTCTGTAACCAAACCAGCGGTACTGGCGAGTGGCTCAGTCCTCACCTCTCCCAAAGAGGTAAGGGGTTGGGTTTGGGAATAGGGTAGGAACTCTTGTCACTATCACCTACTGTAGCTGAAACATAAGGTCCTCTCTGTATATGCTACCTACCCTTGCACCCATGAAGAATGACTCTCCTATACATTCTTAGCACGTTCTGCCACATCTGGTACACTAAAAGGAATACAAATGTGATTTACCTGAATATAAAGCCGTTGGTGTTTGAATGTGTTAGAATTTTCCTCAAATATAAAAAAAAATACTAATGCTTTAAATAGTGTTGCACTACTAGACATGCATAGACTTGGTGTTATGGGAGTGCAGGTACCAAGAACTGATGTAAATAGGTAAGTAAACTGATTCTATGTGGTTCTTTTCAGTATGGGAAAAGAAGGGGAAGGGGAACAATCTGCCTCATACCCTTTCTGTAGGAGCACAACACCGCAAGCAATGATCTCTGAGGAGGCTGGGGGAGTTTAACATGTGTATATGTGTCTTCAGCTCCAATGTCTGCTTTTAATTTTGGTGCTGGAAGGAGGTAATGTGCTGAGGTGGAAACTGACTCCCTCTGGTTTTGGTCTGAAATACAGAGAGAACTTTGGTATATAACCCTGGTAACATTTCAGTAGTAATGATGACGTAACATGTTTTGGCCAGTATTCCTATGCCTTGCTCCATAGCTTGTATAGAAAATGCTGGTTTGGACCTTGAAGCCCACAAAGCTTAATAGAAAAGTGGCACTGAATAACTTCTCTCCTCTGCTCCTCAAAATTTTTGTGAACGTATGTGAAATGAACACATACAAAACCCAAAACTCTGATAGATGACATTGCTCATTCAAGTGTAACAGTGGGTTGAGGTTTTCTTCTAGTTGTGCATTTGTCTTGTACCTTTACAGATCTTACTTCCAAAATACAGCCTAGTCATCTTTATGATTCTCTGCTTTGCAGGCTTTACTTTACAACAGCGTATACTTTTCCACTTTAGCCACTTCTGAGTGTAAAAGCAGTCATTAAAAAGCAATAGTTAATAAGCATACTCCTGTCACTGACAAATAGATGTTGCACTCCATTCCTTTCTCTTGCTTTTGTCTGTCCTTAGACTGAGACCTTTGTGCTATGGACAGCCTGCCTTTTTGTGTAATGCACAGCACAGTATGGACACCTTTGCAGGATAAATATGTAAAGTTCAATAGGCAGATACTGAGAAGGGCATTCACTTTACATCAGACAGCATATCTGTATCATACTGTATGTCAGTAACGCAAGTCATCTCTCCCACCCTCCCCACTCCGAGGGCTTGTGTGAACCTTTAGTCAGCAAAGATGCCACATACTTGTCTGACAACCAGAGTAGGCAGCTGGGATTTCCTTAGAACAAGCAGTACTGCCTTGAGTGCTTCTGGTATTACCAGTGTCAATCAATGGAACAAAAGGGCTTAAAAATTCTGCCCAACTAAAACTGGATGTTCTTTTTTTTTTCCTTTGAATCTCTTGGAGACTTGCAGTATGAAAACACAGGAGCCTGGCCAGCAACTACTACTGTAATCCTAGCTCCACAGGCCTGATGCAAGTAGTCTCTGCCTTTTTATTTCTGAAACAGGGATAATGACTCTCCTGCAGAAGTGTTGCAAATAGCGCCTCTATTCATAAGAGACCGCAGTGTGTTGAAAACGGAACGCGTGCCAGTGAGCACTGGCACTGTGTCCCCACAAACCACCCTAAAATAACCAGATTAAGATACAGTCTGATGTCTTAAAGTGATTCAGGGTGACTTTTCTGTAGGAGTAGCCCTCTGTTACATAGACTGACATCTGAACAATCTGAGATGATGCAGTGCTCTCAATAAAATGAAAACTGAGAGCTGCCTTGATGTGTCAGTCAAAGGGTTAAACTTACCTTTAGAAAAGATGCCAGAAATGCCTTCTTGTACCCCTTCAATGCTGAAAGAGGATGTTATGTAAAACCCTTTTTCTGAAAGTTCTGCATAAAACCAGAATTGAGGCGAAATTAAATTCCCTTTCAGGAATCTGTGTTTCTAAATTTTCATCTGTTTTTCACTAATGTGTAGAAATTAAGTTTTAGTACCTCATCAGTTTATGAAACATTAAAACAGCCGCTAGCAAAGAGCTGGAGTATTCCAAATTAGATTCATAGAATCTTAGAGTAGTTAGGGTTGGAAAGGACCTTAAGATCATCTAGTTCCAACCAGAAAACATCTAATTTTTAGTCTCATTCGTTTATTGTTACCTTCCATCTCTGAAGTCAAACTAGTTGCTGTGTTAAAAGCTTAATTTCAGTACTCTGCTGGCTTCTTATCCTGATAGTCACAGTGACTTGTTATATCTGTTACGATTGCTGCTATATTCTTTACTGTGTTGAATTAGGCAAAATCTGCAAAGGCCACCTGAGAAATATTTACTGTAAGGCATTCCTTCAGCTTGCTCTTCCCTAAAAGGCGTTATTTCACTCATGTTTTATGTGCAACAGGCATGACAAATTCAAGCAACAGTTGCTGCCTTGGTTTTGTTTTGTGAAATATTTTAGTTCCTTTCATCTTTGCTCAAAGGTCTATGAGTCTGATAAAAGTACTTTACAAAGGAGATTCATTTTGAGGAGCCTGAATTTAGAACCTTCCCACCCTACTTTAAAGAAACCCAAATGGGTAAGAAAATGCTACAGGCTTCAGGAAATGGTGCTCTCTTTCAGTATTGAGGGAAAAAATCAAAGCAAGTAAGTGAAGGAAAAGAATAGTTTTGCATGCAAGAGGCTGCTGTCAGGTATCCATATTGATGAGTAGATTCCTTTTCTTAGACATGAAATCTACATGAGCAGAAGTTTAAGAAATCAAGAACTTCCACATAGCGTGCTTTTTGATTTCTTTTGTGTGTACCATGGAAATGATAGACCAGATTAAATTGAAAGCTCATCTTGTTTATCAGTGCTTCTGTTGCAGTATCGTGGCGGGGGTACTGGTAATGCACAAACTGTTGTGCCTCATGCCTGGTTCACAGCTTCAGAATCATTAAGAAAGCTTAAATGCTGTGGAAAAGCATGGGAGGTTACCTTGGATTTGTGAATTGAGCTGAGCAGAGTCCCTCAGGCTTCAGGATTGTCTGTGTCTGGCTCCACACTGAACCATCTGGGCTGTGAGTTTACACAGCAAGGAATCAGCAGCATGCTGTCCAGGGGAGAGGATACTGAGGCTGTGGCTACCTATTTCACTTGTGGTTAGTTAAGGATATAACCACTCCCTGAAAGGAGACTACAACCCCATAGCTTGATTTCAGGGTAGAGTCTGTCAGGTTGTCTTAAGATGCAAATTTTAACTGAGCATAATCTTAATTTTTGTAGAGTAAGAGTCATAGAATAGTTAGGGTTGGAAAGGACCTTCAGATCATCCAGTTCCAACCCCCCTGCCATGGGCAGGGACACCTCA